>JAVQJL010000699.1:0-24469 GCA_036024295.1 Nannoperca obscura
GCAAAGGATTTGCAACCATGTATTAAAAAGTGAAAGTTTGATTTATGATTGTTTAGTTTGTCCCATTACTTTTGGCCCCTTAAAAAGTGGGAGGCACATATAGACACTGTTGTAATTCCTCCACCGTTCACCTGATTTGGATGTAAATACCCTCAAATTAAAGCTGAAAGTCTGCAGTTTAATCCTTTCATTTCAAATCCATTGTGGTGGTGTATAGAGCCAAACAGATGAGAATTGTATCGATGTCCCACCTGACCTGACTGTATGTTAGCTACAGTAAGGGCACTGTGACGAGAACCTAAGCAGACCCATGCACTTCCTGTACTGCTAGTGCATAACCCGAGTTCTGAAAATCATTACACATCTGTCTGTCATGACCTTGGCATATATACACTTCACATTTATGACGTTTAAATAGAAAACAGATGCATAAGGCCTTTAAAGAGAGGTCTGATCCACCACTCGGGGATAATGGCTCAAAAGTGTGAACGTCGCCTTTGAGGCCTAACTTTGCCTGCTCCAACACTGAGCCAGCTGCCATCAAATGAAAATACCATACAAAGCTGGCAACTGTGGCCTCATTATGAAGCCTGGTAAAAGCACTTACCAAATGTTTTTGTCCTTGTGTAGTGTGTCTAACTATGTGTTGTGTAATAAGTACAACGCCTCCCTGGACTGTCTAAAAAAGGCAGAATCCACCTTTCTATGCATTCACAGTGAAAAGTCCAGGAAAAAAGGAACATAATGCCCTTTGGTGTTTCAAAAGATGCATCAGATTCTCATAAAACGAAAAAAAACACATGGCACTCAACTGATCGTTTGAAAATATACTTCTCCTAATGCAGGAGAATTGGGAAATCTAACACAAATCTCACATATCACTAACACACATTCACTAACACATGTTCACTTGCCATGAAACCAACATCTTTGAGCTTCCTAAAGATACTGTATACATTGGGTCATTTTTCCTCATATAAATTGCCAAAGACACTACATACTACCACATTACTGTGGTTTGTTTTGGTTACATTGCTGTGTGGTTTGAAGTGTAGTAGTAGTAGTTTTATTCTAAAAGTCTAGTGTTATCCAGTGTAGGATCTGTTTCGTTGTCAGACTGAGTGTTGTTTTTACTCTGTGTAACTGCATGTACAGTTTGTAGTGACTTTTGCAATCAAGATAATAAAGTTTCTTCCAACGTGTGATGAAGATTGGATAAATAGCTGTTTTTGTGCTATTTGTTTGTGTTTTTTTAAAATGTGTTGAATCAAACTTAGTCTAAAAGCTACACATGCCACATATTTGAATTGAAGAGGAAGATTATTTAAATGGAAACTACTTGTGATTGTCAATTTCTTTCTGTTTTTGAGATAGAGCTGTTTGTTTGGATTGTGTAGGAAAATGCTTATTTAGGTGCAGGTTCTCAGTGAACTGCAGCAACATTCTATACTTTTACTGGAGTCTAGAGAGTTAGGCAAAAACCTTCCAGTACAGAAAAAAAGCTATATGAGAGTAAAACAAATTATGTCTAAGACAAGAATGTCTAAATATATATAGTGTTTGTTAACTTTAGTGTTTCTGGCTAATGCCTGTGAATCCGGGTGCATTTTATGCAGGATGAATCAATCACTTAATTAGTCTTGCCATTAGCTCTTGCTCTTAAAGATGGTGTGATTTGTTAAAGTGGTGACACTTGAGCAAGGATCCAGAGGAAGCTTTGAGCGTGCGCAGTTTTAAAGAGGTGGCGTGGGGTGGCCAGACCCTACAATCTAACTGGCCACCCCAGATACCACCCCAAGATTTCTGCCATGCCATTGGCTTCCACCTCGCTGTGTGGCAGGTGTTTAGCCAGCATGTTTGGTTCTACCGAGACGCTGTGCCTGTATGGTTGATGCAGACTCTGCACCCTGTGCGTCTGGTCTGTCGCGCTTTGCCTTTAAGAGGAGAGTTGTTTTATCAAATGAAACTCAACTCTCAACACAAACACCCCAGCAGGATTCACCTTTTCAGTGGAACGTTACAGTGCAGACAGTTCTGCTGCTCAAGAAAAACAGAGTCAAAACAGTATGAAAAGACAGTATGAAAATAATCTTGAGTTATTTGGACTGTCTGAAGATGTCAATGTCCCTCAACCCGAGAGCGTGATCTGCAGTGAAAAAGTTAGGTTATCTAACTTCATTAATGCCAAATGATGCAAACAGTGCTGCCAAGTAAGCTGAAGAGACTCTTGTATAGTAGTATAAGTAAACTTTCAGCAGCTAATGTCAGCTGTGCAGCAGATTCAGGTAATTCCCTCCCTGAAGTTGTGACCTTAATGAGACAGCTACATTAAAGGTTAGGTTCAGTTTCTCCAGTCCACTAATTCTGTCTTAATATAGCCACATAACGCAACAGCTATTATTTTTATAAACTGAATGTTCAATTTTATCCTTAAGCTATGAAAGATTAGGGCTGCTCTGAATGCCCAGTCTTTTGTATCATCAGAGATATTGTGATGTCTGTTGTCCACACCCCTTCTCTCATAGTCTTTCATTTCTGGATTATGATTTTTACAGGTGCTTGGGATATGAACATGCCACTTGTTTAATCCAGATAAATACTAATACTGTACAATATCTGCACTTCTTAATCAGATGCCTATTACTTCCCTAAGAAGAGCTGCCTGCATTATTACTCTGTGCTCTCATTTATGTTTCAACAGCCTATGACTATCAGTCATAGTATATAGTTTATATGAGTCATTTTGAGTTAATTTAGATGAGGCTAGAACCCAGGGTTTGCATAATACATTTTTGTCTGGTGTGTTTCTAAGAGCATTTGACTTAATAGCCTTAACTTCTTTAAATTAGCTCAGAAAAAGGTCCTAGTTATTTGTCATTGTTAGCCTACTTGACAATACAGGTTCTGCAAAATAGGACACTGACCATCAACACTAATTTATGTTTCAGTATATTCCACCCATGGGCCACCCCAGTTAAAAACTCCTACAAGCGTGTCTTTGAGTAGATGGAATAATGTCCAACAGTTAGAACATTGGATTGCAAGACCTTGTTACTCCCAATATTGTTGTTCTATATCCCTACCATCTGTTACATACAGTGGGGTTTGTTTTAAACAGCAGACATTTTGACATGTCACAGTAGAAAAAGCATAGGTGTAAATAATGATAAATGGACTTATATAGCACTTTTAAACTTTAACAGTTCCCAAAGTGCTTTACAGATTGGTCTCATTCACCTAATCACACACACATTCACACACCGATGGCGACCAAGCTGCCATGCAAGGTGCTGGTCTCCATTGGGAGCAGCTCTACCTTCTGAGCCACAGCCCCCTATAAACTGAATGATAAACCAGATTTTTAGCGGTTTTAAGGGGTAGCTAGCACTGTTATAATTTCTGCACTTTTATCCAAAGCCCTTTACAGTTTTTCTCTCATTCATCTATTCACACTGCTAATGCCAGCGAGCTGCCATGCTCTCTGTTTAAGCTTCAACATTCGGACTGGAGCCAATCCTGTGAGAGTAGATGACCGGCTCCACAGTATATACATGTCATATTGCCTTCTATTAAGTGTTGGTGTAATCTCTGGTGCATTACACCCTTCTTTTAGTGAGGTTATTTTCTGACAGGCGAATTGAAGTGGGCATTTTGCGACATTTCAAAGGTGTGCTTGAAAATTAAATGGGCAAACAGCGAGTGACAGTGCATTGATTAGGTTTTCTAAAGTGGGAGACAAAAAATATTCATGCTGACATCACTGAAAATGAGACTATCCTCCCTATTTACTTATTACGACCCATATTTGCGTTTATATGTACAGCGACCTCTAGTGAGATATATAAACAGAAACAATGTCCACATAGGGAGGAGGTCGGGCTGGATGGATTTATCAAACAACACAGGAGTCCGCTGTTCATGTCCCGATTGAAACCAGATGTCAACCTTGACTTATTTCAACTAAAGTTGAAATTAAAGTTAAGGTACTAACGTAGTTATTTTAACCAAAACCATAATCTTTTCCTAAACCTAACCAAGTAGTTTTAATGCCTAAACCTAACCCAACTACAACCGCTTCAGGTGTGGTATCATGCACCCTCAAATACACACACATCTAGAATGTTATCATTGAGCCAAGTTCAAGGCTTCCCTCCTCCCCAAACTCCCTTTATTCTCAGACAGACAGATTAAGTCATCAGACCTTATCCAGGAACCAGAGATCCAGTGTCCATTTTCCCAGTGCTCTCATGTGCAACACTGGGCCCAGTCTAGCCCCCAGGAGCTGATTAATCTGTACGCCATCAGCAGCCTACCGCCCTGCCCCACTCTGCTCGCCTCACAATGCTACAGAGAGAGAGAGGAAAAGGAAAGGAAAGCCACAAGGTGCAATCCAACACCCCATAGGAGTTCTCTCCTACTGAGTGGGAGTATTGTGGAGCAGCTCAAACAAACAGCGGTGTGTGTGCCAACAAAGGATCCCAGAGGACCTGAAGAGAAGTCAAAAAGCAGGAATACCAACTTGTGGATCACTGCTGCTCCTCCTCCTCCACTCTCACGTCTCCTGTCTCACTACCCCTTAGCCTCTTTAGAGGATGTCATTTATACTTTTGCAAATATTCAAGAATGAAAACAGAAACATGCACCTGCATACAAATTCTGAACACATCTTCAAACACAGACAACACACATGACACTCTTTGCTGACTACTGTGTCCCTGGAGAAACTCTGTACTGTTGAACCTATTGAGAAAGCTGGGTATAAAGAAGATGAGGGAAAATTAAGTTCCATGAATATAAACACACACCCTCTGAGATGTATCTCACAGTGCCACATCAGGGTCTCTGCTGTCAAGAAAGGAAATGCAGCTCTACATTTTTTACTTTTAAGATGAAAGTTGCCAAAAGCCAGTGAGTCTTGCGTGGGAGTTATAGGAAAATCACACATCTTACTAAACTCATTAGAAAGCGAATAGAGATTTAATATAAAAAGAATTCAGCTGATATTCATTTGTGAATGTCAATCTGTGTTTTTCATCTTAAAAAATTGATATGACTGTTTGTTTATGACGTGTTTATTTATATTTACTCTATGTGTGCCTTCCAAAGTCAATGCTTTTATTTCTGTATTTTTGCCTCCTTCCCCCCTTCTCTTGTCTGTAGATTATTAAGTGGTTTCTGCCCTGGTTAAATCTGGAGACGAGCCATAACTGTGTTTCTTTAATCCCACTAGATTTATGGAGGCCTCGCTCTGAGGGTAGGCTGCTGTCACAGAACGAGAGCGCAGGCAGCAGCCACAGGCCACAGAAAATGAGAGAGGAAAGAGGTAGAGAGAAGTGGAAAAGGTAGATCTTCAGCCAGCCCCCTGCCAGTCACCTCTTACGCTTTTATTGGCTACCATTAAAGCACTTACAGTTAGACTGGGTAGGGGAGGCCCTTGGGCTCCACTCACCCTTATCCACTTTCAGAATACCTTCAAGCACTCAGTCAACATTCCGCTTTCTCTTAAACGCTTTAAAATAAATCCCAGTCTTTTTCCATGTTCTTCCTCCTACACACACCTTTTCCTCCCATCCTGACCTGGAGTGAATCCTGTTTTGTTTAAACTTTTTACACAGGATAATAGGAAGAAAGGTGGGCGCCCGTCAAATACGAATAAAGTGCTTTCAACAGGATGCAACTTCTCTTTATACGAGAATGTAAACATTGGAACACCTCTGAGGAAATGCATTCACAGACACTCGAGCAGGGATTATGAGATTGATGGCTGATCACATTAGTGACTTGAATGACTATTCATGACTCTGTGCGCCTGTGTAATACCTCTGTGTTTGTGCCTGTCATATGTTATTCTGGCCTGCAATGTGACCAGAGGATTCCTGCAATGACAGTCTCAATCAATCACAGCAGCCACTAGAGTGCAGAGTTCAAGAGCCGTTTTGGCAGCGGGCTTCACTGGGTGGCCTGCCAAGGCAAAGAGACTGAACTGGAGTAATGATTGCCATTAGGCAGCTTTATGAATATTTATGACAAACATCTGCACTGAAAACATTGCACAGGACTGCGAGTTAGTAGAGCTATCTCTCATTCAGGCTGGCTGTGGACTTGTGAGCCAACCAAACAGGAGCTGGACAGCTGATGTCTGACAAGCCTCTGGTGGGGTTAAGAGGTCACAGGTGAAGCGGTTTCAGGCACCAGCAGGTAAACCAGGTGTCTGGGGTCATGCTCGGCATCTGATGGCTTTAGGGGCTACTGGGCCCAAACCACACACTGAACTGGATTTAAATAGGTGTGTTTTAGCTGCAGATGATAAAATAAATGATTAGAGATGAAACCTCCTAACAGGATTTAGTGAGGAAAATTATGCAATTAAATGGTATGTATTGGGAAAAAAATATTGTTTTATGAGCATGCTGTGTCTAATTAAACACATTTAAAAGAAGAATGATAATGGAAAGGAGTATACATTAGTATGTATTAAGATTGTTAATCCAGCTCAGATTCTTTCTTTTTCCGTGCTGTTATTAGCAGTCACTAGCAGTCAGTGATTAATACATTTAATAGAAGTAGTAATGGTTTCAGAGTCATGTAACTTTTAGAAAACAATTTAATTAAAGCACAACATGAAATTCAACAAAGTGGAATTACACACAGAGGCCTCCAGATTCACGGCCGTGTGTTGCAAAGGTATATGCTGGTGAAAAGAGCAGCAGTGCCATGGTCAAAGCTGGCGGCAAATAGACTAAAAAGGTGGGACTAATTAAGGTAATGGAACTGCACAGAACATCCCTCTACCCCCTACCTCAGCTACTGATATCAACCCCCCACTGTCATTATCATAGTTTCAAATAACGCTTTTTATGGCTGCAGCATTTTTATTTATGAATTTATTTTCAAAAGAACTCAGCCACAACATATCACATCAATCATACATGTAACATACCCAGTAGCAAACAGTAGCCTATTTACGCATCATTTGAAATTGTGTTTGTGTACACCTGATGAAGGTAAGACCAATTTTCACTCTCCTTTTAGCTCTGTTTTGATCTCCACCAGCTCCTGACAAAAAATTCTGCCTATTTAGCTGCTAAATGATTTTCTTCCCTAGCTAGCCGATAACTTTGTCTATCTGCTGTCAGACAAAGTTAGCAGGAGCTTCTTTGCTGAAGACAGCTGTAGGCTGCTGTAAACAAGGTGTAAGACCAAACAGTAAATATGTGGCCCGTATAAACAAAGCAACAAACTGAAAAATGTTGAAACACTCCATAGAGCTCAGGGGAACTGCACCTTTGTTGGTACTTCACTCTGAATGACACCTTTCACATTATGTAGTAATTTGAGTCATTAGATACACACACACACACACACAAGATTAGCACAGCTTTAAAATCTGTAAAATCTAAGTTCACCATGGAGTCAACATCTTATCATTATCTGTCATCATCCTAAAACTAAGATGTAGCTTCTACATGTTCTTAAGTGGCACATTTCACCATTTCCATTTCTGTTTCTGATAAAATAATGATACATGACAAATAAGAGACTGCTGCTTTTAAAATACAAGCATATACATACACATTATTATACATTAAACATATAAGCAATGTGGTAATCAACAAGTAATGAATAAATCAAAAGGAAAAATCAGTAAAATAAATTCTGGAGCTCAAGCTCACTTATCACTTCAAACTCTGTTAAATATTATCATAACAACCCTACAAGGATTTACAACATTTCTGGTTGGGATTTGTGACTTTAAAGACTTAACTTAATTTCTTTATTTAATTTTAACTGTCAGTTTAATACTTTTATATTTCTCTGTCATCAGTAGTGTATTCATTGCTCTTCGTGATTTATTTTGTCATATCATATATACACTAATTATACATTCTGTTATAGCAGTCCAACAGTGAGTTTATGAAATGTTGTCTTATCTCTCTATTATCAGTATAAAATGACTGTCTGTTTGTGCTATCCAGAGTCCCTCCAGATAACCCAAACAGAACAGCTGTATAACTGCAATTGTAAACAGTCAACAGTGTAGATAGAATATTAGAATAACAGGAGATTCTGTTAAGACCAGAGTGACTGAACATACACAGTGTCAGGCGCGGAAGAACGGGGACCCAGAAAGCAGACGTTGGCCGAGGAGGAACAGTCAAAAATACTTTATCACTCACGTGGAACTCAAAAAGACACTCGAAAGGAATGCAGGACAGGGATACAGGGAACACGGGACATCAGGTGCAGGAACTCAAACGCAAAAATCAGATGTAATGAAAAGAGACAGAACAAAGGAAACCACCAGACTAAATAGACAAGACAAACGATGGGAACAGAAACAGGTGGGTGACAAGACACAGGTGACTAATCAAAAAGGGGAGGGAAACAAGACAAAGACAGGAAACTGACCCCCAAACTACAAAATAAAACAGGAAACTGAACACAAAGATCAGGGATCATGACAAACAGCCTGTTACCTCTGCTATCTGGCAAAGTGACAGTAATCAAAAACACTGTAAAAACTGCATATTATGGTCATTGTATGGGGAAAAAAATCATAGTCAAGTACCTAATTATAAAAAAAACATGCCTTATGTTAGCTTACGTAGAAGAATTGCTTAAATACCAAACCATGGGGAAGAAGCCCCACAACAGAGCAACATTAAAGGCTTTTGTAACAGACAGACTTTCTCTCAAAGGGAGTGCGCAGCAGTATACTGGTAGCAAGAAAATGTTGTCCAAACCAAAGCTCCTCCAAGCAAAACATCAAAGTGATAACTGGCTCAGTTCTATAACATTTGCATAAAAAGGGAGACAAATATCGTTTAGTTTACAGGGATTTCCATATTAATGTGCCTGAAGATGTGAACTTAAGCACCTAGCGCATCAGAAGCAGCCACCTTAATTCCTTCAGTGCAATCAATTATAGGAGTCTGTCAGGTGTGGCAATAATTGAACAGAGAGATGAAGGAGGTGGATAAGGGTCCGCCAGGCATGCTGCTGGCACCCAGCATCTTCTGTTGGAGGATGGACTATGAGCTGTTTGTACAAGTTCTCACAAAGACAAAGACATGCTGCTTCTGTGCCAGCCACATATAGATATAATTAGTGGCAGAAAGACTAGTCCTACACGTTCTACTCAAGTAAAGTGACATAATCCTCTGTAGCCTCTGCATCAGAAACAGCATTACAGATTAAACTACTTTGTATTACTTATCTATTCTTTGTATAAGGTTTTTATTTATAAAATAGTAATTTAATGCTCTGCATCTACTGTTATAGTCTAGGCTAACATGTTGGAAATGCTGGCAAGTATTATATATGTATCCAGAGCCTGATATATCAGTAGTATATGTAAGTCACTGTGGGACATGTGACATGCACATAACATGCATGCACAGTGAACATTGTGTCACGTGATGGAGGAGTGGCAGGGGGTCAACAACAAGCCCTGTGACCTAGTGGGCCTAAGAGTCTAGTGTTGTGTGACATTTTGTTAGTGTTTGTTATCAGGCATTGACTGTAACACAAAACAGTAGACTTGCTTCCTGACCTTTTTGTCAGAGAAGCACAGCAGGTCAGCTGAAATGCATAAATGGGAAATATGCCTACAGGCAAACTTCCAAGTCAACATAAAAGAAGAATAAATTCCTATTTCCCAGTACTTAGTGCTAATTTGGGATCTTTGAATTCAAGTTTCCTGAAGCAAGTCACACTCTCTCAAAAATACTTTTGTGAATGAAAAGGAATAAACAGACAAATTATATATTTTTTAAAAGGACTTTTCATGCAGTGCAGAAGATATCATTTTTCAGTGAGCTAAACCCTTCACAACATTTCGCTCCTCCTCATGCCTCTGCAGTATGTTTGTTGTCATCATCCATCAGTGCCAAAGATCAATGCTACAATGAAAATAAAAGCACACTTATGGCATAAAGTAAAAACAATTCCCGCAGACCAGTGGAGATGATGGTCTGAATACTTTGACTGCTGGTGCATTTCTAATGTAATAGGACAGACTGTTTGAGGTTCACAGGAGGTAAATCAGGTGTGCACTAGGATGAATAGACAAACTGAGTGTTCACTTTCCTGTGATCCCACACATATAGAGGTTAAAAGTGTTTCCCCTCATCGTGCCATTGACCCACTCCAGGGTCTAAAATTGCACCAAAAAAAATAGACATTTGGTCACACCGAGAGGTCTAAAGGTACGTCCATTTGGTACAGGACATTGAATTTGGTAGGTTTGATAGGTGATGTTCTTTCATTCACCCGGTGAAATAAATAATTACTGTTGAATCCACTTAGCATTTAGCTTTATGTCTTGAGAAAGATTCATTCTAAAGAGTGAAAGTTCCACCTGGACAGCTTTGGCAATGTAGTCTAGCTGCTGAGTGCAGCTGCAGTTATTCAAGAATTACCCACTGTTGAACCATGACTTTTGTGTACTGTTAAACCCCTACTTGCAGTAGCAACTGCACTTGCACAAAGGCCTCAGTGTTTATTGACATGTTAATGGTTCCAGTTCTAAGGCTGTGTTCTAAGCACTGACCACATGTGCAGTCTGCAGGCAAACAGACAGTGAAGATGCTTCAAACGTGTGCACTGCAGCACAACCTCTAGATGTGTTAAGGTGTACAAAGCGACCAGTCAGCTCTTCTTCAGTAATATCAGCTAAACCTGCAGATAAATGCGCTGTGAACCGAGTAAACAGCGGTCACATGTATGGACCAGTTTTCAATTACTTTGCGGTTAACCCCGCCAAGAGGTCTCCGTCGCTGCCCAGCACAGCAGCTCATCCCTGTACCCCTGCCTATCTGTTTCACTGTGCCTTCCTCACTCTGGTCTGAGGTCTTTAGCATACAACTGTTATCCATGTATTTTTAACATATCTCAAAATAAGCACTTGCATTGGTCTCATCCACCCTCATTTATTATTCCTTTTTTCTCCTAGTATTTTACATTGTTTCATTATTCTATTACTCTATTTATGTTCTTTTTATTTTATCCTTTATAGGTGTTTGTCCTTCCAGTCTTTATGTGTTTTGTGGACTTTTGACCATGTCCCTTGGGGGTACTGCGGGAGTACGGGAGTACCGGGGGCATTGCTACAAGGCATTCCTATATAACCAAAGAAAGAGCTGTGTCCATATTCTCGGCACAAACTCCAATAGGTTTTTGGTGGGTGTATGGTGGTTTTCCAGGCATTTCCAATTGGTAGGAGACCCCGGGATAGAGTCAGAGTGAGTAGGCACATTTATGTGTTTTTGCATACACATAATTTTAGTCTTAATCCTGCTTTGACACATTGCACACAATCCTGGGTGTTTAGAGCAACACATCTAAAAGGCTTTCATGAACTGGTATGCATGTACAGAGTCATATGACTCAGTGCCAAGCACAGACAATATATATTTTTTAATATATATTTTCAGGATCAAAATGTCAGTCAAACAATATTGATATTTCTGTACATCTTTTCCATTCAATAATTTACTTCCACAGACTAATATGACAGCAGCTCATCAGAATGGGATATGGGACACTACAGCTCCGTCACACGATCCCTGCAGCAACTTTTCATTTTTTTTTACCTGTCAGTCAACATCAGGTGAAATTAGTTTCACAGGCGCTCATGATTTTTTCTTGCACATGGGGCAGGATGCTGTCTAATTTATGTCATTTTTGGAAGAGTGTGCTGTTGTTACTTCACCAGCCAACTAGGTGCTGAAGTGACAAATGTTCACAGACCACTGACTTACTGGAAGAGTATGCATTTTATTGAACCACCATGTTTCTGCACAGGCCTTGGTCAAGGTGTTTTTACTTGGGATGCAGTGATCCGATACTGATATCGGTCTAATACTGGCTCAAACAGCTGAATCGGGTATCAGTGATAAGGGGGCCTATATATTCAATTCAACTCTTACAGGTTATTGTAAATGTGGGGCTTGCAAAGTTGTCATTGAGATACTAACTGAACTTAAAGCAGGGGTGAAGGTTAATACATCAATGCTTCATTACAAAGTAGAAGTTCTAAATATAGAATCCTACTTAAGCAAAATCATATAAGTATTAACAACAAAATGAACTTAAAGTATAATAAGCAAAAGTAGTCTTTCTACAGAAAAATGGGCTTGTGAGGGATATACTACGTTATAACAGCAGCTGCAGCTGGTCGAGGTGGAGCTAGTTTTAACCACTGTTTGGTAGTTTAGTCCAGTGGTTGCCAATGGGGAAATAATGGATAATGTTACCTCTATGTGCCTCAGACATGTATTTAAATTAAACAATGTGAGAAGTTTAGAGAGAACATTTTTGAAAGAACAACTGACTTAAAGCATCTGAAATATGCAGCCCAAACCAGACACTTCTCTTTTTGTCACAAGCCCAAAAGTCTGAGAGCCAATGGTTTAATCTTAAACAATACATTGCATTTCACAAGCTTACCATGGGTTTAACATGTAAAACCTTGATGTGAAAAGTAACCAGGAGTTAAAATTTAAATATTTCCCGTAGAAATGTAGCAAAGTAGAAGTACAAAAACAGAAAATGGAAATATCCCAAGTTCTTAAACATTCTACTTCAATCCAGTACTTGAGTACAAAGACATCATCAACATACTTCCATGTTATTTGGACACGCTTAACAAATACAAACATTTTAATTAAAAAGAATATTCCTACACATATTTTTGCTCACTCTCCCCTGCCTCCTTAAACTCACTTTCCCACACACATGCTGTCTCTCCCTCTGCTCTGACTCCCCTGACTCTTTTCTCCCTTTGTGTTTCATTTTGCAGCCTTCAGTAGAGTGTTTAACAGAGAGCTGTAGGGAGATTTTGTGGAAATTGTGGATAAATGTGGGAAATGACTGGTGCATGTCGTGCACTGCTGCAATAGGGAGATGATGAGGAAAAGCACAGTACTGTCTGTGAACCACTTTCTCTTTGTCTGCTTGTTGTGCTTGAAATGTTATTTGTCACACTGAGTGAATAAAAAGTGCAACTTGGCAGAAATATACTGCATGGAAAAAAGAAGCACTTTCAGCACATTAGTCCAAGTAGAGATAGGTACTTAACCCCGATACCTTATAGTGCTGATTTAAATGTATCTGGAATACTGAGTATCGAAAACTGTCAAGTACCAAAAGTTTGCATATACATACCCTCATATATATATGCGGGTGCTGTTTTTTTTTTGCCTTTATTTGTTGACCTTTTGGTAAATTCCTAGCATTAATAGTATGCCAAATTAGCAATTTGCAGTTGCTGTTTGAAGTGTATCCATGTACGGACAGCTATCAAAAAATGTCTTTGATACTGAAAAAAACCTGAAGAACTTGATGATTCTCTGGGTGCAAGATTTGTGTGTGTGTTCAGATTTGACTCGGAGTTATGACTCAGAGTGCAATTTTTAAATTAAATTGCAGCAATTGGGCACTAACAGTCTTAAAGTACAATGACTCCATGAGCTGTGTGTCACAGGTGCTGCTGCTGCTGCAACTGTTGAACATGTTGGTGAGCAAGCCAAACTACAATAACTTCCCATTGTTGTTAGAACACTGACATGCACGTGTCCCTTTCACTCTTCTTGTGTTAGGTTCTTGTAAGGCCTCTTATATTAACATAACACCCTGCTGTGGTTTAGATGATTGGCTTGGTTCATAGAATGAACAAAAAAAGGTTTAAAAGTGAGGAAAGGGAAAGTATTGTTGTGGTATCTGTGCTGAAACCCAGGTATTGTATATACCAGTAGCAAAACATTCACACAATGCCCAGCCCTGAGTCCAAATAGTCTTCAATTCAGCAAGCGTGGCCCCCCTCTGCAATACACAGCTGAGGGAAATCCTGCTAAGTTATCCATTAACTCCATAGAATGTTTAGTCAGTTTCTTTGAATCTGAGTTTGAGTATAAAGCTGACCAATTAACAAATTGTATCTCATTTGTTTAATTCGTACACAAACAGAAATGTATAAATGCCAATGAACAAATGACTGTTGCAGTTACAGCAAGCAACCCAACACTTGCCTACAGATCTTTAAAGAAAATCTTCCTAATGGACAACTTGAAAATAAATCTTTATCTGAAAAAATTGTCTATTTAAAAGATGTCTACACTCTAAACTGACAACAATTTTAAGAGAGGAGAGAGGGAGCTGAGTGGACTAACATATACAGACATTCAAAAGCAGAGAGGCAGTATGACTAACCTGTCTGATGGTCCTGGCCACCAGGCTCTCCAGTACTGGTCCTCGGTCTTCATGGAGAAGGTGAACTTCATCTAAGATTAAGAGGCGCACGATCTGGGTGAGAGCCACATCTCCGACACTCTTCCTGGTCACAACATCCCACTTCTCCGGAGTGGTCACCAACATCTAGAATAAAACATCAAGGCATTAGGAATATGATTCTGGTTTTCTTACATAAATTTAGTGCAATTCACTAGAGAAAGTTAGTGATTAAATAAAAGAACAGAGAAGACACAACAACAAAGAGCTGTCCGTTGGACATACTAAGGGCAGCATGTCTGCAGCATGGCCTCAGCTGTTCACAGCATTTCAGTGTTTCACAACAGCAGTAATCCCACACGAGCTACTGTGTCAAATCCAGTGTTCCACCTACCATTATACTGGAGGGGCAGCCCACCCAATGACTGATCTTATGTTTTAATTTGTCAGCGGGATAGAATTAAAAAGCTGCAACATGATTGGGAACCAAATATCACAGGTGACGGATACATTTCCTCTAATGGAGACAGGAGGAAGCAGTCAGCAGCATCATTATGGGATAAGCATTATATATGACTATGCTTTTATTTAAGTGTCAGTTTCTCTGGCCCACTTGCTCACTTTCCATCTTAGATGGCTCTTGTAGTCAATAACATACATTTCATTCAAACAGCATTAACCTTAAAATTAAGTTCCCTCTCTAATGCAAATCTATCACAATCAGACTATTAATTCCCCACTGTCTCATCTGTTGTGTTTTTTCACATCTCCTAAAGGCAGTTTACTATATTGTTGAGTAGGTGTATTAGCATTATATTTATAGTAGCTTTAGGTGTAAAAATATCAGTAAGGCTTACATTTCCCAATGGGATGTGGAAGACAAATTGTAAATAGAAAACACGTCATCATCAAGGTAATCTCAGCTTGGTTCAAGAGGAAAACCTGCACTATAAATTGGGAGGGTGGAGATGGAAAGATGTAGGTATTAATTAAGTACAGAGGGTCTAACAAAAAAAAAACACCAATGCACCTTGATAATGTCACGGTCACATGGCTGTCATTTGTTCAATTGATTGATTGCAGAATGTTAAGAGAGCGGATCTTATCAAATATGGGCCTGTCAAAGCCAAAGAGAGAAGGAGAGAGGAGGAAAAAAACACCCACGCAAGAAAGTTTGCGTTATGTGGAGTAGTGAGAAGCTCTTTTTGTTGAGACCATCATGGACAACGAAGTATTTAGATTTATTTTTTGTCTGTGTTTGTTAACCCTACATGAACTGAAACCAACTGTGATGTGTGAGCCATCGCTGTGCAGATGGTGATGCAGAGGACGCAGGCCCGGACAACTACCCGGCTTAGGTGAAACAACACCACACGAGAGGAGTCAAGTTCAACGGGGCCTCATGTTAACTTCAACTGAACTTAAGAAGGCATTTTTGCCCAAAATGAGGAATGTGGACTTTGTCCCTCATCTCTTATACTGAAATTAGTTTGAAGAGGGATTTAATTGCCTGTAAACAGGAACAATGACAAAAACAATTAATGCTGTCAGTGCACCTTTTGAGCATTTGAGCATTGTTTTAAGAAAGGCTTCAAAAAAGGGACCATTTCCTTTAACCAAATTAGGGACCAGAAGTTTGGACTTAATGGATATAGTCCCAGAATTCTCTCTGTTTTCACCCAGAATCGTGTGATTAGTCATTATTGCTGAGTTACATTTTCTCCACAATTTCCTGCTCACTTAACTAAATGACACAAACTGTAAATCCCAGAGCAACACAACCAACATCCCTCCAGAATTCTATGTAAGATGTATGGTGCATCAATGCCCAATTGCCCGCAGCTCTGCTCATTACAATGCAGATAGAAGCATCTAAATCATTACACATAACATGAGACATATAACATTACTCACGTCGTGTGTGCTGTGTTACATTACAGTTTACACTGCAGACATATGCCAATGTCACAGCCACTACATCCACAAGAACTGTCACATTGTTTGGCACAAACAGTAGCATGCATTTAATCTTCTATCTATGTAGTCTGGCATCTCTCTTAGACTAATTATATTCAACAGTATCAACACATCTCACCTGTATCAAATGTCAGCAACACCGTCTTTGCGCATTGCTCAGTGCCTATAATTCCATTGCAATATTGTTCTATCTATCCTCAAGAAAAACACTACATTGCATAATTAATGGTGTGTGAACTGTTTGGCAACTTGTCTGTGGGTGTGCAAATTCCTATTAAACTGTTTCTGTAAAAGTAGTTCATTAAATCCTCTCTAGTTTGCATTTAAATCAATCTATCCAGCCATTAGAGGCTGGCATGCTCACAGAAAACGAAGTGCCTGCACCTAATTGGAGTAACTGGTTAATTTAAATGGAGGGTCTGTCAAATACAGCACAGGCCAAAGTGCTTTCTTAATTGCCTCACAAATACACACAAGGAGGTGAAGAGAAAACATGCCATTGTTTGGCTGAATGGTGTTATTTAGCCTATTCATAAATCGATCGCAGCAGGACTGAAATCAATCATCTAAATCCACTGATTCTTAGTATTTCATAGATGTTGCTGTCTCTTAAAGGTGACAATTTAATCAGAGAATGGGTACATACATTTGTACAGAAAAATAAATAGCCTATAAGAATTGCTCTTTTTATAAATGTATTGCTAAACTAAATACCAACAGGCTTAGTCAAAAGGATATCCTACTGAGCCCACTACAATTTACTTCAGTAAGCAATAAAACTCCACGTCTAGAGATGTGAGAATTTAGAAATTTGTGAATTGGCAAGTGCAGGTAAGTTTGGACAGAAATTAGTCTGACCAATGTAAATTGACGCACAAACAAATTCAGAAAGTTCTTTATTGTAACATTATAAAAAGATCAATTCATTTTGCTATTCTTTCACAAATTATTTATATGTTTGTATGAATTAACAGATAATACAATTTTGATTTGTTTTATCCATGTGCAACTTATATGCACCTATACTTATACTTATACAGTATAAGTGCACAGAGTTGTGTACACACTTTTTTGTGGGAGAGCAACCAGTGGCTTCTTATAAGATTTTATTTTTCAAGGCTAGATTCTTCAACTGCACAATGTTTTGATGCGATAGATGTAGGAAAAAGTGGCAGTAATGTTAAAAAATATGTGACAGTCTGGCAGGTATATAGATTAATGTCTATTTTTCCCCTTGTCAGTTGTTTGGCTGAGGCATGTTTGGCAGCAGTGACATTTCCTGTAGCATTTACAGGAAAGCGTGTTACAATATGATTAGTTAGATATCTTATGTAGGTATGATCATTCAGTAGAGATACACTTACCTGTTTAAAGTAAATGTTACTTCACAACTCACACAATATTAAGAGTTATGATGACTCATAGTTTCCTCTCAGCCTTGCCAGTTACACTTTCTCAGTGACTTGTTGGTCTATTGTACAGTAAGCATACATGCTGTGCTGATTTTCATGCATGCAGAAAAGCTCGCTCCAACTATGTAATAATTTGTATAAATACAAAGCCCATTCGCTTGTTTGTTTCTTAAATGTATGTTTACAAATTAGCAATTTATACTCTCAATGAATAACAAATACGTACAAATGACTGAATTTGTGCTCTAGACTAACTTTACTTGGTGCACAAAAATTATTCATTCGTGCTCTGTTTACTCAACTTGTGTACATGAATAAGAAATGTGTGTTCTCAAATTACTTCATTTGTGCACACATACATTTGTCTAACTTTTAGCTTCCTGTTAAGTTAGTGTAACAGCAGGAATTGCAGTTACAAGTTGTGTCCACTACAGTAAAGGGAAGAGCATCCACAGTGTTAGTGACAGGCTTGTGTTCTGGTATTAAGGTGCCTACATATAATGGATTTGTTAATTCATTTTAATATTGTTGGGTTATAACATTTATACATTTATCGTTGTCACCACAACATTGTTTTTTATACAGTTATGATGCACATATATAGTTCCCCAGTGCAACCTAATGCTACAAACTGTGAAAAGTTGTCAGTCTCATTTAAATGAGGTACTTGGAATCAATTCTGTTTTGATTTAACTTTCAGTGGAAATACTTGGACATACTTCTTACATATCCCTTTAAGGTCGAGGCAGATGAGCGCCCACCTAGAGCCTGGTTCTGGTTCTGGTTCTGCTCGAGGTTTCTACCTGTTAAAAGGGAGTTTTCCTTGCCATTGTCACCTGGTGCTGCTCATGGTGGGAATGTTGGGTCTTTGTATGTGTGGGAGTTGGTCTCAACCTGCTCCATAGAGCCCTGAGGTTATGATATGGTGCTATATAAATAAATTTGAATTGAATTGAAGTAATATTCTGTTCATTTGTGTACATAAATTTGTCATTTGGGAGCACACTTCTCTGTGCAATCATGCACAACATAGTTGAAGACAGACCCTGCAAACCTAAGTACTGTTGCTTGAGTGACTGTCTGACCAGTGATTATCAGTAAAGAATTCTGGATCTTTACAGTATCTGCCATGACTCAATACAGCCTGACATTTCAGTAATGTCTGTTAAGAAGTGCTTTTGCCTTTTATGGATTTACTTTAGACTTTCTACAGTTTCTTTATTTTTACCTCAATATGAGGGCAAAATTGAATCAAACACATCAGCAGCTATTTCAATTTCTCTGCATGTGACACAACTTTACTATGAAATTCTGACACACTCTGCTCGTCCTGCCTTTAAAAGAAAACTGTGGCTGGGAGGCAGCACCTTTTTGGATGTCATTAACTGAAATTTTCTTTCTGGACAGTGAAGGAAGAGGGCCTGGAAGTCCCAGGATGCCACCCACCCGCACACTGGCATCCACATGGCCGCAGCCCTCCAAACCCTTTCTGTTTCCATGGTAACTACTGCAGCCATGGAGAGAGGAGGATGTGGGAGGAAGAGGTAGGTGGGAGGAAGATGGAGTGGGGACGTTGGAGAAATACATTTAGTGGATTGCGATATGTGAACAGCTAATGGCTTGTCAAGGTAAACTGTAATGAAGACCATGTCATGTACAACTGTGCGTGTGAGGGTGAGTGTCCGTATTGTTAAGTCCTCATGAGAATACCACTCACAATTAGCTAAATATGTGAAAACATGTAATTACAAAAGAGAACTGCTCTTTTCCTGTGTTGAGTGAATGCTGTTGGGTATTAAGAGGAGTGGGAAAATGAAAGAAAAGAAAGGACTGGCAGAGAGGTAAAGCAGGCCTATAGTAGCCCATGTTTTATGAGTATTAGCTGTTTCTGCTGGGTTTCAATTCAAACTCATTCTTTTAACACGAGACACCCCTTCCAAGAGCTAGTTATCTTATCGTTGAAATTCCTTTTTTTTCTTTCTCTCAAATACCCACATTATTTCCCAAGAGTAAGAATTCAACCAAGAGTGCTAGTGAATTTTACCAATCAATGCAGTTTCTGCTACCCTGGTTCCTGGTCTCTGAATCAACGCCCACATCTCTGATGTTTTTAAGTAATTCAAAGGGGTCTGGTGCTTATTGTTTTCTTGTTTAGAAAAAGAGCTTGGTAGGTGAGATTAGGAATTGATGTGCTTCCTGTGCCAGAGTCAGAAAATTGTCTCAAAAAGGGGGGCAAGCTTAGATGAGATCAACACAGCTGTTCAGGTGTAAATTGACTTACAGAAATAAAAACTCTGAAATCAACATTTTGCTTCAATCATTTACTTGCTCCAAGCATCCACTACCACACCAAGGGTCTCTGGAGAAAAAGGTTTCTGGGGTCTACGCAGAGAAGGGTGCATGTTCAGACTGCACACCTCCGAAATCTCAACAACAACAACATGACTGTGTCAGTCATACTGATTAGTTGGATTGGATCCAACTCATATTGCAAGGACAGAAAAACATTTAAATATACAAATATGTTTAAGTTTAGAACAAAAGGCCCCGCAAGCATCACTCACCCCTACACAGTCGCTCACATGCAGACTGGAAACCCCTGACCAGACTGAATAAAGTAGGAAAAAAATATGAATTTCAAGCTAATCTTCAAGACTAATCTTCTACATGAAAATACATTTCAAAAGGACTTTTCCAAAGCAAACAAAAAAGAAAACCAAGCCCAATATTGCCGCATCAACGTCCTTATTTATAATGAGTTATTTCCTAGCATTTATCACTCGCTTCCAAAAAGCTCTTTTAAAGGAATACTTTTAACATCATCAAAGCTGAAACAACACCAACATTTACCATTTGGTTAATGGAGCTTGTTGGAAGCACTAAATGGCATTGTTGGAAATACTAAGATTATCATATAGACTCACTTCACTGCCAAAAAAAGGTTACAGAAGCTCTTCTAACCTCCTGGCCAGCGGGTTTTGACAAACTTGTCCACAAACTGGTAACATTTACCTACAAAAATAATAGCCAAAACAATTCCCATACATTGTGTGATTGGCACAAGTGTTTTAATTATTTTAATGACCCTGATAAATGCTGCAGGAAGAAACATGTCAGTCACAAAATATAAGCTGATAATACTACAAAATATGCCTCCGTCATTCATCTTGCAAGTGGTTCAAGAACCCCCACTACATAAAAAAAACATACATAAAAAGGGCATGATGAAAGAAGTAGGGAGGACTTTGAGGAGACAGAACAAAGCCAAGGTTACAGTGCGTGGCATCACTTCGGCCTGTTAAATGTGGACAGACACTGACACAGTGAAATGGAGGGATGAGAGAAAAGTTAAGTTAAGTTAATAAGGCTAAGTGAAAGAGAGAAAGTGGAGTGCCGCAGAGCTGCAGTGAATCTGACTAATCATTCTCTGTATTACCTGATAGAAATGCAACTTTAATACATCTTCAGATTAGATGGAATTGGCCTAATTTCATAGGAATAAACCCCACCTACCACCACCACCAACCCCTACACACACCAAACCCCAACCTTTCCTTTTCTGTATTCATAAGTCCCACAAGGCTTATAAACTTCAACTCTAAGCTGTGCAATCTCTCAAATCCAACTCTTTTGGATTTAACAGATATGGATGTTTTCCCAACCTTCTCAGTCTCATAGTTCAGGCTGGATCTACCAACCTCCGCTTTCCTCTGAGCTGTAGGTTCTCTCACTAAATATGTGCCCAACCCGCAGCTTTCATCCTCTTTTCTTTGGCCTCATTGTAATAAATCCATCCTCGTTCTACAACAGAGAAGGAAACCACTGCATGTAACTGAGGTTGAACTCCCATATTCCATTATTAAAAACCCTACAAAAAATATACTTCATCTGCTGCTCACTACTTAATTACTTAAAACCACCAATTCATTATTTAATAAAAATAAGTCTCATTGACTGACAAATTGAACTTAACTGAACATAATTGGCCAATTGTCATTGACAAGATTATTCTCATTACTTTGCCTGTTTAACAAATAGGCATGTTGTCAAAGAGTGGTTTGAAATATCTATTTAGAAGACTGAGTTTTGTTTAAACTGTATTAGCCAATATAATGGAAGAATTTCCGTAGCCCATGTATAATAAACAACTTACGTAATAGTTTGATAATTTTATTATTGGTTAATCCAATCCAAATCCAATCCAATTTTTTTAATCCAAAAAATCGGTATGTATCCTGTCAGACCAACGCATCTACATTGGTGATGAGACGATATAGTCTCTGAGAAGCCTGTGCAGAGCCTAGGATGGTGGCACATCCCTCAAGGACATGGAGCAAGTTGACCAGCTCAGGGTGGGCATCTAGGTGGGGCATGCGATTGAAAGATAGTAGCAGACTTAGGCCAGAGGCTTTGCTTCCCAGCTAAGATCACGCTAACCAACCTCAGACCAGACATTGTGGTTGTTTACATCATCTAGCTTACAGTGCCCTGGAAGGATTCAGTGGAGGAGGCCTACAAGCGCAAGAACCTAGCGCTCAACAACGGGGCTGGAAAGCAAAGGTCCAACCAGTTGAGGTAGGCTGCAGAGGAATCATAGCCACATCAATATCGAGGCTACTCTGGAAGATGGGAGATCAAGCAGCATGCAGTCAGAGACCTCTCCAGAGCTGCTAAAAAGAAGATGCCATAACTCACCTCACAACCCTGTTGAGTCTAGACAGGAAGCCTAAGGTGTCCAATTGAACTAGTCCTATAGAACAGATCTTTTTTCCCTAACCATTAACTAAATTGGCTTCACCACCATGATTTAAGAGGTGATCACTTAAATGATGAGGCTGGTGTTCCTGGTATTTTTTTTACTGTCAACAAATGCCACAAAAAGCCTCAAACCAACATGTTAGTCTGTCCTTTAACACTTTCTAACTTCCCTTTCCTTACTGTGGCACTCGGCCCTCAGCCCACAAAAATATATAGTTTAATTTGTGAAAACGCTCAGTATTTTCCCCAAAACAAATGGTTACTAGTTTTCAGCAAACATTACTTCAACAGGAGGAAAAAGTGCTATTGTTGAGTTTATGATGAATTGTTAAAACAAACGAGTGTGTGTGTGTTCATGGTAATAAAGGAACATGTCGCCCACTGCAACAGTGTGGCTCACTGATGTGTTTTTAATAGTTTTTGCACAACAATGGAGCTATATGGCACAGAGGAAGAAGATTAAAAAATAGAATATCACCAGTCTTATACTTTAAAGAGCTCCTCACTTTATAATGGTCAGCGGTAAAACTGAGACGGTGCTACCTAAATGTTTTGTACACTGGTCTTTGCTATTATGAAAGAGAGAGAAGAGATAACAGATTTTACTTTTAGTTTATTGAAACTGTGTATTTTGTCTATTCGGGTGTTAAAAAGTCACTTGCACTGCCCCCAAATCATTTCTGACATTTGCAATACTCTATTTTTAACTCACAAATGCAGAGAAATTGTAACTGTCCAATTGGAGAGCAGATTCCCAACACTAGGAGGCTATGGTGAACAAAACAAAGAAGAGAACAGTGAGAGATGATTGGCATTTGATTTGGTTCATTTTAAATGATACTGTCCATTGTGATAGCAGTGATATGCAGATAGCAGATATGCAGTGATAGCCCTGATATGACCCTTGAGATTGACTCAGGCCATCTGTACTTTTTGTTAAATTTTATTTTATTCTTAAATTATGGTCAAAACCTTTCTAAGAGCTTTATTAAAGTCTGGGGTACCTGAGCCCAAACTCATGAGCTTACATACAGTATAGGATCTAGTCTAGTCCATCTAGTAAAGTGACATTACTGTACCTTTATAACGAGTGAAGGTTAAACACATGCCAGAAGATTTCTTGGGTCAATAACTAAATAACAGTACGATTTACAAAGGTGCTCTGACAAGTTTAGAAAGTGGCTTCTGTCACGTTTCAAACCTTTGATGGTGAAAAACAAGAAATCTGGTCTGGGACCTTGGTCGGTAGCAATGTTCGGCCCAGATAATCTGGTAGTGGGGGTTTACACATCCAGTCTTAAACCTGCTGAACTGCTCGAAGACTCATCGAGCCCACCCCAATAATTTTAAACATGAAATTATTTAGTAGCTAAAATCTGAATGACTACAATGCATCCGGAAAGTATTGGCAGCGCTTCACTTTTTCCACATTTTGGTATGTTACAGTCTTATTCCAAAATGAAATAAATTCATTTTGTCCTCAAAATTCTACACAAAACACCCCAAAATGACGTGAAAAACGTAATACAAATGTATTAAAAAAACAAAGAAATCACATGTACATAAGTGTTCACAGCTCACTCAATACTTTGTTGATGCACCTTTGGCTGCAATTACAGCCTCAAGTCTTTTTGAATATAAGGCCCCAAGCTTGGCACACCTATCTTTGGGCAGTTTGGCTCATTCCTCTTTGCAGCACCTCTCAAGCTCCATCAGGTTGGATGGGAAGCGTCGGTGCACAGCCATTTTCAGATCTCTCCAGAGATGTTCAATCGGAGTCAATTGGTTTCCTCCAAACATGACGCCTGGCATTCACGCCAAAGAGTTCAAGTTTAGACGTTCGCCCAGCTCTAGGAAGAGTCCTGGTGGTTCTGAACTTCTTCCATTTATGGATGATGGAGGCCACTGTGCTCATTGGGACCTTCAAGGCAGCAGATATTTTTCTGTACCCCAGATTTGTGCCTCGAGACAATCCTGTCTCAGAGGTCTACAGACAATTCCTTTGACTTCATGCTTGGTCTGTGCTCTGAAATGCACTGTCAAGTGTGGGACCTTATTTAGACATTATTATATAGACAGGTGTGTGCCTTTCC
>JAVQJL010000704.1:0-10028 GCA_036024295.1 Nannoperca obscura
CTTTCCCCTGCAGCCTCGGTGTGTTTCTCTCCAGATCTCCTGCGGGATGTCCGCAGATCTGGTCACCATGGCCGGCTTAAGCTCAATCAGCTGATCCCGGGTGTAAACAAAAGCGGCCATGGAGTTGTTGTTGCGCTCAGCTGACTGCAAGTGAAAGTACCTCCAGAGCGAACAAAAACACCAAAAACCTCTCCACCAGCACATTTGTGGAGGCCACGATACCAGCAAGTTAACACCAAACAAAAAACCCATAAGTACAGAGTTAAATAACAAAAAGATTTAAAAGAGCAAGTAAGACGAGCGGAGCAACTGTATCGGGCAGCACGCACTTACAAGCGCATAGAGTGCCCCTTGTAAAGAAAAACATGTATAAAAATGCTTTGTTCCTGTTGCCATAATATATATGAATCAGTAGTAGTCTGCTTCTTCCTTTTAATGTAGCTTCTACGGTTTCTTATGTAATGTCTGGAGGTGATAGGGTGTGTTCAAATGCACTCCATTTTAATAGCAGATTTCTGCCCCTTGCATGTAAAAGGTCTTTTCTATTCCATTTCTCCTTTATCCCTTTAATTATTTTGTGACCACTAAGCTTTATCCTGGACCCCATATGGGTCGTGACCCCCAGGTTAGTAAACAATACTGTACTAGTGACTGCTTCAATTTCTTATTTCATTAAGAAATGGGAAATTCCACGGGGGTACAATTCATGGCTTTGAGTTATTAATTCATTCCAAGTTCAAGTTGGTGAAATAAACAAACAAACAAACAAACAAACAGGTGTGAGAAAACTAAGTTACTCCAACCCAAAATAATTTAACAGAAGTAATTCAACTCAAAAGCTGTGACGAAGTGAAATAAGAACTTACATACTCAGAGGCCAAACTTAAGAAATACTTAAAAAATTATAAAAATATAGTTGCATTGAAAGGTTTTAAATCATTCTATGAATAAAATGCTTTTAAAAAGGCACAGTAACAACAATAGTTTATTGAGTGGATATTCAATATCTGACAGTGAATACATAATTAAGTAGAATACACAGGGGCATTCACTTTTATTAGGAGAAACTTTAAGAAAATATTTGTGTATGGTTTAAGAAGATTTAGAAGCATTTGGATTACAACAAACCTCCCTGTCTCATTAACAAAGATGGTAAAGTACAAAACAAAATTACAGGTTTAAACTCCATCTTCAAGGCTGTTAATGACTAACAGAGACAGACACCAAGGCAAAATGTGAAGGGAAAAAAACTCAATCACACACACGCGCACCATGCAAGTATGACATACAAAATGAACATGTCAATAAAAAGTGAGTCCACATATTTCTAGGAAAGCTACAGTTTGTTTCTCAAAGTTGATTAGTGGGCTGGCATTTGGACCAAAGCAACAGCAGAGTGTCCTTTCTGTCCTTTCACAATGTGTACTGAGATTCTTCAGTGTTACTGAAGTGGCCACGTCGCTTCTCTTAAGGGATGCACTGAAAAGTGATTTAGACAAAAAGAATGAGGGGAAAAGAGAAAGGGCGAAGATGTTGGAGGCCATTTCATAGCGCCCGGGAAAACAAAATGGCTACAATGAAGATTCACACTTAAAAAGAAAAAAATGGAAGTAGGCAGGCTTCTCCTTCCCTCTTCCTGTGCTCTCTACGCTGTGCTGTCGCTGGCCTTTTCTGTGCCTTCAAAAGGGTTGATGATGTTGGTCTCCATGGCCTGGTAAACAAAGAACAGGAAAGCAGCCACGACAGCCAGCAGGAACAGCTTTATCCACAGAGACACGCTGCGGTGCGCTGCTTTGGTCTGAGCTGCTGCCAGAGGCCTGGAGGAAGAGGTGGAGCTAGAGGAGGTGAAGGAGGCGGAGGGGGGCAAGCTGGTAATTCTGTTGACAGCGCGGGTCTCGGTGTAGGAGGAGCTGGTAGTCTTGGTGGTTTTTGGAGAGAAGAGGGAGTTTTCATTGTTCCACAGGTCACTGGACTTCACTGGGCGACCGGCAGCTCCTCTAATGGGTCGTCGACAGGTGGCGCTAGAACACAAGGATTAGAGGGTGAGACGAGCTGCTTCTGAAAACACGTCATCTTATAAAGGGCTCATTCACACCTACGGGTCATAAGCTGTTTCCAAACTCTTTGGGTTTAGTACCCTTGAAAAAGGCCGTATTCTGAACAAACACTTGCTGGCTTCAGGCTTCTTAAATATGAGCATGTTGTGGTTTTCTTTGTCATACATGAGATTAAACTGAACTAGCTATTTTCTCACATTTATCGATAATGAACACAATCATTAGCTGTAGCCCTAGTGTGGATGCTACACTTCTATAGAGCCAGATTAGTGACTAGTGACGTGATATTTCTTTAATGAGATTGTTCTGATGTTTTCTTTATGTCACTTTTTTCAATGGCAATAAGCACTGGTTTCTTACTTGATTCCTGTTGGACTGTTGATGTCATTGGGGAAGAGCTCCTTCAGAACATCATTCTCCTCCACTTTCGGGGTTTGGTCTCTGGCTTCGATCTTCTCCACCTAAAGACCAAAAAACCACAGAGAGCATGATTTAAGGAGCAAACACCAACGATTCATGAATTCATCTCACCAGTGAAATTGGAACTAAAGTTCCAAAATGATTTGTTTTAATAGATTCCAATGCAACAGGGAAAACTCCCCAGCATTCCTTCACTCCCGTCACCTGTAGGTGCGTGTTTGGACCAGCAGATGGCCCCTGCCTGATATTAGACACCGTTCACCCATGTGACCACTACAAAACAAAAGGATGGGCCCCATGTTTCCTAGTAAACCACCTTGTGAATGTGACACATGGCAAAGTCCCCGCAGTTCAACCGTCTACCTGTCTCGCCAGCACATCCTGGGACAGTGCGGTTGTGCAGCCGAGCGTCCTCACAGGGCTGCACGTGGACAGGAGGCTGCGGATTTTCTGCTGCCTCCATTTGTGCAGCAGGACGTCTGGAAGGACACACTCCTCCTGCTCACAATGTGCGCCATTGTGTATCAAGTCACACAGCGGTCCCTGCAGAGACCCTCAACAGCCACCCCCCCACACACACACCATTCATCATTAACAACCATAAATAATGTACCATAAACGTCATGTTTCAGTGAGAAACAGAGGACAGAAAGAAAGAGAAAAGGAGGAAATGCAGCCACCACACATGTATGACTAGAGCTGTACCCGAGCTGCAGACACACCGCCGGGCTTACATCCAAAGTGCTCGGACACACACCGCTGGGACTTGTGTCTCTTTACGGGCGAGATGTTACACATGGGGCTAAAGGTGACCGGGTTTACTCTGGTGAGGTGAACCACTGGGAACGAAGGCTTGGCTGTCTGTTGTGGACTCTGTTCCTCAGGCAGGCCCTTTGACTTGTATAAAACACACGTGTTCAGAAGCATGCTGAAAAAAAGGGACAACTTGCCTTTGTTCAAAATCTAATGTACTAAATTCATGTGGTTCGTGATTCATTCCAGTGTAATACCAATTGAGGTCCATGCACCCTCACTGCTGGTCTCAGAGGTTCAATACTTGGCTCAGGTTCCTGAGACACAAACAAGATTGAAAAGGAGTCAGAATTCAGTCTGAAACCTCCCACCTCATCTACCGCAGATGCACGTTCCTGTCCATCTCGTGCGCATCTGATGAACTGATGGCTCTTTACCCTGGCCACATAATGCACACACTCTGTACCGATCACAGCACTTAACTATTGGTGTAAACTTCCACACACCATTATTCTTTTAGGCTTGTGCACATGTTATACATTGTTATGGAAATGTTTTATGTTTTCAATATCCTGACCTGTGGGTATACACGTCATCATGCTCTAACCAATTTACCTGTGTGGGTTTTTTTATTTCTTTTTTAAAAACGTTTTCCTCACAAACCAAACCGACTCTCTAGTGTGTTTTCCCTCCAGATGCTAAAAGTTCATCCTCATCCAGCTTTGTTTTCACAGTCTTGTTCACCACCCTACAACACAACACTTCCGCTATTCATCACCAGCGTGCTGACTGATTGTGTGTGTGTGTGTGTGTGTGAGAGAGTGTGAGTGTGACATGGTGTCATAGTGTGATGTTGAGTGAACAGACCCAGTCATAGTGAACATTTGGTTGCATGTTCGACAAATCCTTGAGGGCAATTCAGCAATCTGGACCACGCTGAATGTCATTGTGGGTAAAATATGTTGGTTACTACAGATGGCTAACAGGCTAACCTCTAGCAGAACAGTGTTGAGCAGAGCCACTGGCTTGTGAGATGAATCCTTACTGGGCTTGGGAGGACGCAGCCCCAGCTCTTCCTTTTGGAGCTATAGGTTTCAAACAGAGGGAGAGAGCAGATAGTTTCTTTTAGGATTTTAAGAACTTGGCTCGATTTCCAACTCAAACCACAGAGGATGCCATGTTTGTACCCACAAGTCAAAGCTGGTTATGCGTCCGTAAGCTTTAAACAAAGTGCTTGTCGGAATATCTAAGTGTGACTTTCTGAAACACACAATTACACATTGGCCCAGTGTGTGGTGTGAAAGTCTGAAGGGTTTAAACGTGTATCAAGTGGTGTGTGTACAACCGAGCGCAACACCGTGAATAGAGACTCTCAAAGTGTGCGCCGTTACTTGTCATGCAAAAGACAGAATTCCTATAGATGGGCCAGGGTGAAGTGGGATGCAGCCAGGAAGACTCAATAGTCCCTTTGTACAGCCTGTTTAAGGGGGAATGTTGCGCTGTTAATCCGCCTCACCGTCGATTGATCAGTGACAGAGCAGATACACTGCTCAACCCCAATTCAAAATATGACCACTCCGAACTGTACATGGATTCACAGGTGAGCTACAGCGGCTCTCAGCAAATCTTTCACTGAAAGCGGAGCTTGTGAGTTCCAGGTTGGTGTCTAGAGTTCACATGACAGCGCCCGCTGGAAGGGCACCTTCCAGGACCTCGGCTCTGTTTTGGCCAGCCATCTTCACTGGATCCCGGCCTCAGTTTTGTGGGATCGAGTCTCTCCTGCTGCACTGTGACGCAGCCACCAACCTGAGAATGTGTGATGAACGGCAACAAGTAACGATACAGAAAAAGAATGGACAAAGCACCAAGCAGCCCCAAAAGATCCCCGTGTCTGTCCTCTAACGCGACAAGAGGAATGTAATCCATGTGACCATCAGTCTGGTTGATAATGCACATTTATCAGCACATGCCCAACACCCCTAGGTGCAACATTTGTGAGGAGGAAGCACTCATCTCTTCAACAGAGCAGCAGACACTGAAACCAACAGACCATCGAGTCAGAGTGAGTGAACAAACAGTCTCCCAGGGGCCATGGCCCGGAGCTACCTGAGCAGGTCTGGATGAAATGGATGGAGGTTTAGTCCGAGCTGGACTGTCCAGCCTATTGGGAACCCTCTTGTTAGACTCCAGTTGGACCGGGTCTGCCACTACAGGCCTGATATCCTCAGGCACTATCTAAAGGGACAGAAAAACCAGGCAGTAAGGACAGAGGACAGGAAGTGAGAACTATAGGAGGAGAGAGGACAAGTGAGAGAAAAGAGCAAAGCAAAAGAAAGAATGAAGGATCAATAAGTAAAGATGAAGCTGGAGATTGCAGCTGGTGATTGGACTGGACTGCTTTTATTAAGTCCGAATGGAAAACCAAATGAATCTTTTTTGTGAAGGCAGTTTGAACCAGATTGGTAGGTAGGCCGGAATCTGTCCTTTTTGTGTCAATGAATGCTGGTGTCACATCTAGGCTGCCGTTATAATAACTAGGCACAAGCAAACTGCTGCACATACCATTCTCTGTTATATGTCTGGTGTGATGGGGTTCTGAACTTTTACTAGACATCTCATAAAAAGGTGTAGTTAACATCTCACCCACAGCTTGATGTTTTTGTTCCATATTGGAAAAGTCCATTTTAAAGAAGACATGCTGGAGCTTGAAAACACACATGACAATGATTTAATGTGGTGACAGTGCATCTTAAACACTGGATTTAAGAAATAAGTATGTAAGTAAGTAGGCCGGGTAAATAGAGTTTTGGTGGGTTTAATGGCAGACTTCGGTAGTATAAATACTGACTGAAATGTATCTGTAGCACATTTTATCAGTGACTGTAAGTTAGAGGTGTGGCATGAAGGAGGTTGACATTTCATCAACCACATAAGCATGACCGCCTACAGATAAATGTCATTTCTAATTCACAGGGATCCCTCAGTCATACACTGTGCAGTTTCATGGCCATAAGAGAACGACACGTGAACTTTAGCAGCATGCAGCTGAAAACATGATTAGTGATTACATTTAACTGTAACAATTCTGATTATTCACTAGTTTGTTAGTTTCTTTAATTCAATAACAGAAGAATCAATAATGACAATAATTGTTAGTACTCAACTTCATCCATGTTCATATGAGTATCTCATATTTTGACGTAGAAAGACATTCATTTAATGGTCACTTGGTTTTCCATCTTGCACAGAGGACAAATTTCAAGCAGCTAAGAACACATGAAGATGCTGAAGAGTGAGCTGCATCAGAGCACGTCTTTGAAGCCAGGTGTGGTGCAGGTGCACAGGAGGCAGAGGAGAAAGTGATCAGGCGGTCAGTGTGGAACTGTACACCAGTGGGTGTAATCAGCGTCGATGTGCAGAGGAAGGGGTGGGGGGAGACGCCACTGTATTCACCGTTCTATGTGATAACCTCCTGGATGTGCGCTTTACTGACAGAACAGGCTCTTCATCGTTGTCTTCCTCATCCATCGACGGACCTCTCTGCACATACCAGCAGACAATGAGAATAGCAGTGTTTGACTTCTAGCCCGTTTACCACCATGTACAACTGCTTCGTCCTCAGTGCTCCTATCATTATGTTTTTTGGTGCTTGGTAAAGTTCAGATTGATTAAAGTCTATATCTCATTGCCTACAATAAGACGCTCACCCTGCTCTGTTTCTGAAACTTTATAATTAAAGATTATTGTTGGAAACAAAGGAAGTCAGCAATTCATCTTCAGCATTCTACATGGGGTGGAAAACAACAGGGACAGCCAAACATGTGAACCCAGTCCAATGGCTCTGCAACTCGTGGGCCATTTGAGACTTGTGATGGGCAGTTTGAGTGGAGACATCGAGGTGCCGAGTAGACTCCGGGTTCGTTCACTAACTGTGTGTTTGCACTGTGACATGCTAATTTCCCAGCTCGCACACATAATCACAGAGCCTGAACGCTGAATCAAACGCTGAAAAAACTTACCTGGCTGAAACATTTGAATCACAGGTGAGTTAACAGGAAAATAATCACCAACATTGTCAAACTGTCTGCAGTTTTGCTCCTTTTCTGTTTTTTTCTGTTTGTTTCTGTGTTCCATCTTTGTAAATGATGGAATAGTTTTGGGTGTTGGACTGTCGCATGGACTAAATGAGCAATATAGAGGTGTTTTGTGGGCCTCTGGGACATTTCATTATTTTTGGACTTTAACAGAATGAATAATCAATTATTCAAAAAAGAATCCAGAGATAAACGATAATGAAAGTTGTAGCCCTAACTAGAGGAGGACAGGGATTTTCAGTACTGTCCCACTCCTGGAAGAGCGACCCCCATCCCGTCCCGTCCCTGTGTTGTGTGGCTGCAACCAAGCAGACAGGAGTGCATATAAACACAATGTCTAGCATTATGTTCAAAATACAGAAAATGCTGTTTATTCATATTAAAACAGCATATTTAAGAACTGACATATTGTTACTATGATTTCCCCCCCCCCATCCGCTCCGCTTGACTTTCCCCTGCCCCATCCCAGTCACATGATGAATAGTGAAACTCCCATTTTGCGGGAATTCCACAGCAATCCTGAAAACATGTCAGCCTCTAGCCTCAACTGCAGAAACGAATGAGTCACATTCACTCTGATGATCATCAAGCGTAGTCCATTTAAACCAAGCATGACACATTTGAGGGTAACAAGATATACAATGAACTGAAGTCAATCAGGTCAATTCAAAAGATGAAAATGTTGTCTCATCTCTTTGCAATCTTTACAACGTATGACAACAACCTTTATCCTTAGAGTGCAGATTTAGGCAAGCAGAGGAGACAAAGACCTTAAAGAATTATAACTGTACATGTAAGCAGAGTGCAGCATATACAACCAATGCACCAAAATCTTCTAAGTGAGTGAGGAAAACTAGTCCTGATGAAGTGTCCAAGCATGTCAGCATGTGTACACACCAAGAAAGAAAGAAACCCACACTGAGCTGGCTGAAACTTTACATTCCCAACAGGTGCAGGTTCACAGTGTGAACAGCAGGAGGAGCTGCTCACTCATAGTCTGAGGCTGGCAACACTCCTCACGTGAGAGATGACTTCACACCATTTCCCCAAAGAGGCTATTCAAACACAGGAATTAATAACACTTTGGACTATTGTAAATATCTACTGTACAAAATAAAAAGGAGAGGGTGAAGGCTTTACTGTGTGCAAACACCAACAAATATCAGAAGAAGCGAGACCAGATGCAGACGCCAGGACTGAAAAGTCCTGAACAGGCTTACACTGAGCGGGGTGTGACTGCACTCCAATAAAATGAAAAAACACTTCCTCCCCCAGTGTCACAGGAAACTGTATAATCAAGCCCAGCTGCTGGCTGTCCCATCCTACCTGCTTCAGTACACTGCAGCTCAGGCTGGAGGAGGTGGACAGTGGAAAACTTCTCAAACAGCTCAAATGAATTGGGTTCTTTGCAAACTTTGGCTGAAAGTAAATCCACACCATGTGCAGCGGGTGACGTTAAACAAGCCTTCTTAACCGAACGTGCAGTGTTGGAATGTGTTAATGAATTGCAAAGCAAGCAGAGAGATCCTGCTGCTGCTGCTATCAGTGCTGCTCCTTAAACACTGAGAACATGTCCGTCTTCCTATCATAAGGTCTTCAAAACTAGCTGTGGTACGATGGCTTCTCTAGCAATGAGAACAAACACGGTCGATGGAGTTTACTGCACAATTTCGAATTTTAAAGCGCCAAAGACGCAGGACGAGTACCTCAACTAAACATGGGTATGGGATAGGCAAGACAGTGTGTTTGTAATCAGATCTAATCAAATAACACTGGCCGTTCACAGATATTGGCACATCCCGCAGTGAATCTCAGCACTGATCACTGGAGCACACAAAACTGTCAAAAGGTGGCTAATTGCAGGTGGCTCAGAATGGAAACATAACTTTCTTTCAAGCACGGGCTTTTCAAACATATCATCATCATCATCACTTATTCACCAGGAAATACACAGCTCAGCTTTCATTCAGGTTTATAGTTGGCCACGCACTGGAACATCCAAACTACTGCCATCAGAGTGAAAGCAGCTTGACTGCTTGTTGTCCGCTACAATATATGGAGTGAATATAGTCTCAATATTATTTGTAAATGTGTATTAGCCTACATGATTTGTAAGTGAAAAAGAAGATTTGAACATATTTTTTACTTCAACTTCTCAGATCTGATCCTTTTCAAAATTCAAATGCCTGGTGTTCTGCACGGACTTTATTAACGCTGGTCGCAGCTCCACAGATTCATAAATGCATGGTGCGTTTAAGTGCTGGTGGAAAACTGGGACATCTGTATGGAGAGAATTTTGTTTCTTTTTAAAGCAGTCAAAAAAGTGGTTTGAGAGAGAAACTTTCCACACTTTTGCTTGCAAACTCTAAAGCTTTGCATGTGAATCTAAAAGTTTTGCTTGTGAACCCTAAAGCTTTGCTTACGAATCTAAAAGTTTTGCTTGCGAATCTAAAAGTTGTGCTTCCGGTTCCGCTTTATGCCGTGGGCGGGACCTATGCTGAAAGATGTTTCTATTGTACAGTTTTGATCGGGGTGACAGCTTGGCAACATGCCGTCAGTTATCGAGAGAGGCTGTTTTGAAGTCCGCCGGAGGAGAGCGGAGAAAGTCCATACGAATGTAAGTTTCTTTACACATAACTTCCTTACTTAGCAGTAATGTTATGTTTGAGCTAGATGGCTTTTGTTTAACGAGCTGTGCTGTTGT
>JAVQJL010000715.1:0-13792 GCA_036024295.1 Nannoperca obscura
TGTACAGCTACTAGACGCACAGCGAGCTAAATATAGAGCTACATTACGTGGTGAGACGAGAGGTCGGCCTAGGATACTTTATTTTGTGACTGACTGCGGTTACAGGAACTGACCTGTAGATTTTTCCTCAGGTTTGACATCGAGCATTTTGATGTTGACAGCATTTTCACCTGGTAAAAAAAACTTTACACTGTACAGTAATGTTAGAGCCTGTTTCTGTTTTCATGAGTAAAGTATTTTTGAATCTCCAGCACTGAAAGGTGTTGCTGTTGGGACAAATGAATAGAATGAATAATCCTTTTACCGAAAGAATATATTTGGATGTAACGTCTTTGTAATCACCAACATTTTGATTAGTAACTGTAATTTAATTACATATTTTTGTTAGAAACTGTAACGGATTACAATTACATTTATTTAGTAATTTAATTACATAACGCCGTTACATGTAACTAGTTACTCCCCAACACTGCTTACGTATCTCTGTTTATGTGTGTTTTGTGATTTTTGTGTGTTTGCGTATGTAGATGTTAGGGGGATGGGTGTGGTAGCAGGGGCAGTAGTTGGTGTGTCCTTCGGAGTCCTCTTCATCATCCTCATCATCTGGTTGGTGTTCCGCAAAAAGGAAATGAAGAAATACGAAGAAGAAGAGACCCCAAATGAAATCAGGTATACAATGGAGAGTCTGCCAGTTATAATCACACAAGCGGTCATAACCCCAACTCTTACACTCTCGTGATAAAGAAAGGAAACCAACAATGTGTGTTACTATATACATGTTCATCTTGAGAAGTTAATCCATGTCTTAGACTGACAACTCACTTAGCATTAATATCATCAAGTACATTTGAAGCAATGGACTGTGGGACTCTCCCCTGTGATCCTAACAACGCTCCAGAAGTAGGAAACTAGAACTTCTTAGAGATGACTGTTCCTTACAACGACAGTTTAACTTTTTGTTTGTTTGTTCTTATACAAAACTGAAGCAATACTTTTAGCAATTTTAAATGTTGAATAATGCAGGCTAGTGGGGATTACTTCCTTTCAATAATGTAGCCAGTGACAGAGCAACAAAGATGGTTAAAAGCAAACATTTTATTGTTGTCTCCAGCTAAGTAGTAAAAACATCACTTAAGTGTGTTTACTGGATATAACTACATTATATAAGGCTAACATTCACTTTACTCAAACTGAATTTGACTTCATCTATGCAGTGTTAGTAATAATGTGTCCAGGCCAATTTTAGTTTTACTCTTCTAGTAAATGTTAATTTGATCTCTTGAGGGCACTCTTTAAAATCATGTGCTCGTTTCAGGGAGGATGCAGAGGCTCCTAAAGCCAAACTGGTGAAGCCCAACTCCCTCTCCTCATCCCGCTCCGGCAGCTCTCGCTCAGGCACCTCCTCCACCCAGTCCATGGTGCACAACATGGGGCCCCGAGGCCAACGAGCCTGTGTTCCTGCTGTGGCAGTTCTCAAGGAAAACTGCCAAGCCTCCACCTACCCCCAGTCTCCACCTGCCTACAATCAGACAGTCCCCAAGACCCCTGAACCCCGTTCTACACCCACCTCCACATCTACCTCCAACTCCAAGCCCAGCCCTCCCCCTAAACTGAGTCCTGGGAACCTGACACGCATGGGTGCCACTCCTGTTATGATCCCTGCCCAAACCAAGGCATTCCAGACTGTGTAGAAGAGATATAATCACACTTGGTCCAGACCAAGGCAGCCTCAGGACATGGCAACCAGCTGATCCCAAGAGTTAGACTCTGATAAAGATCCAGTTATATTATCTAGATTCCTTCTCACCATTCACATATTTTCAGCAATTTCACTCTTGGAGAATTTCTGCTTTACATTAACAATATAGCAACAAGCTTCTTCTGGTGTTGTTTATTGCCACACTGTCACCTGAGCAACATCTGTGATGAAGGTCCCGCATTTAAAAGACAAGGAGGTGTTGAAACTGAAGCAGCAGCTGGTTGCATATGAAAGAAGAGGATTGCACGAAGCAGGGCATGAATGGGATGAGGTGAAGTCAAAAGTGTGAGTCAGACTGACATTGGATGAAATAAGGACATTACATGGCAACTTCATTGTGTTTGCAGAAGACAATAGACAGTTCACATACAGATGAAGAGATTAGAGTAGTTCATAAGGGAATAGGAACAAAGGAACGTGTTTTTAATCTAACAATCTTGAACACCTTCCTACATACTGTACACCACTTAACACCTGTTGTAAATTACCCTGCACCTATGACTGAACTGATGAACGTATTTTAACTGTACAGTAGGTTGATACAGTATATATAGAGGATGAATGGCTCTGACTATATAAACAGACTTCATGTGGACACTTCATATATTGATCAATACCTGTGTCACATGGACATAAATTATACTTACTCTCTTTGTCTGTGCTTCCTTTGTGCGGACTGAAAAATAGCATATATGTGCACATGTGTAGATGTGCAAAACCTCCCATTTTCAGTAGTTCAACAGTGGATTCATACAAGACACTTCATGTTCATACTATTCATTCCTGACATGTCAAAAAGAGTTCAGAGAAGCATGTGAGATTTAATTTACAGGATCATGGAGCACTGATATTTTTGAAGATTGTTTCAGGGTTAAGCAGAGGCCCTATTGAGAAAGTGCCACATTGTGATGGTTTACATTTGATTTGTCTCTTTAATACTGTTTTGTGCGTATTATACCTTCTTTTAATCCAAGAATGAAAAACTGTATGAATGTTAATGCTAAATGACACGTGTTATTTACAGTGTTTTTTCTCAGCAATACGCCAACTCTCCCATGTTAAGATGTTTGTTTTTAATTTAAATATGTTTTTATATGACTCATCGAATCATTTAGATAGAGACAATGCCGCCTTCTGCACTCCTAATACATTAGAACTTAAATAATGATCCCCAAAGAGTGCCTTTGGATAAATATACAGTACTATTGACAGTACAACACATTGCAAATTAGTTGACTTTCACAAGGAGCATGACATTAATCACAGTTATTGTTGTTTTGGGGGAGAGTTTAATTAACTGATCTACTGCATACCAGCCATAGCCAACAGACAGACAGACGCACAGGACAGAATGAATCCTGCGCTAGTGCCTCATCTCTAATTCAGCAGAGAGGACAAACCTGATCCTTCTCCATTCCTCATTCTTCAATCACATTCCTTCCCTTCAATTCATAATCTGCCTCTTATCCCTTTTCCTCTTTCAACTTGTCTTGTGAGTCTCACCACTACCTCGTGCTTCTCCCATGACACTGTACTTGATTCCAGTTATTTGCATGCTGGGGGGAGTTATAACCTTGATCCAAGGACAGAGCTTTCACATTGTTGTGTTCAAAGCCAAAGTTACTGTACAGTGACTTAAGTACTATTCAGATGTCTCTATTATCAGCATGGTGTAACTTAAAGCACGAGTGAATTACACCTCTCATTACTGCAAACTAGCGCCTAGCCCACCTATACACTGATTAACAGAGCAATGCCTGAGTGACTCAATTCTGCAATCCTTATTTGCAATTAGTGACATCTCCTGCATTTACAGACTACAGTGTGTGTGATCACTGATGTGTCAGAAAGTATTTACCACCAATGTTGCAACAATCCACTACATACACTGAAGTTTAGACTTTACATATCCTCTTCTTGTGATTTAGGGCAGTCCAATCAATATTCAGGAACATAAACAACTCTTTCCCATAGCCAATACATCCCTGGAGCTGTTCTATAGACTGTAAATTGGTAAGGTAATTGCATGGACGTAACAAACACAGGTCAGTAGAAGACAATGTGCCCATATCCCTATATAACCTAAATACATTGTTGTAATAGTATTGTTGTAATAACACAAGTATTTTTTGTTTCTGACAGTGTCTTGTAAATGTCTTCAACTACCAGACTGACCCACGTCTTTACTTTTGCTCTGCCACGCACCTCTGCCATAACCACAGCCCAACTTCCAGATAGCCAATTGAGTTGTAGCTCTACTTGCATTATTTGTTTGTTTACAGCAAGCAGACACTTTTTTAAATATGTTCTTGGCATGCTTATGATGATCCGTCTGAATTGTGATGATTAGCTTGCTAATTGCTGCACTGATTCTGATTCAATACACAGCTCTATTACAGACATACTTGATGCAATTAGCTAATGTTACTATGTGGTGATATTTTTTCAAATACAAATAGGCTATACTGACATATATCAACTGATTTTACTATACTGTAACATTATTGTTTTTAATGTCTGCTGAAAAGGCAAAGAAAACAAAACTAACATTAACTAGCTAGCTTACAACAAAAGTATTTCACAATATTAGACACAATGTCTGTAATAGGGCTGATCATTGTTCCTCACTTTAGAAAGGGATAATTGATCTCAGAATCAGTGCAGCTATTAGCAAGCTAGCTAGTTAACAACATCACTAATCAGAGACACATTTATCATAATCATGCTCATTATTACGCATTAGCACTTCTGACAGAAAAGTAGGCATCAAACATGCAGAAGATTACGTGCTGTGTGCCGCGACGGGGAGTTAGCCAATGAAATTGATCCTGAGAATGTGCCTAGGGGTGTGGTTATGCCAGAGGTTGGTAAGAAAAGACACAACCTATTCTTACATAATCTAAGCGCACTGGAGGTAAATCTGAAACTGTCTGCATAACTAGATACCACAAGAGGGAAGTGCAATAGTTGTTCTGTAATGTAATTTACATTACCTGGAATTACCATTTCCTATGAATGTGCAGTATATTCATAAAATAATCAGTTATACTCTAACTATGCTTTCCATGGACCATCAGGACTATCTTTCAGAGATAGTGAATATTTCCCTCTTTTCCAATTACCACACATTTAGTAAAGATAAGCATATTGGACCAAACAAAGAAAGGGTTAGATGTGCCATCAAAACTTGACCAAATTCAACTCATCATCCAAACATGAATTTATTATAATGCCCCAAAAAGCCAACAGAGTGAGGTTAGGTAGATGACTGAATGCATATTTTACACCCATTTAGTGGGTTACAATGCAGGGCAAGATTGATTTTAATTGTATCCTCAGGGCTCAGTTAAATTCACAAGTACACCAGCCAAACTTGCTGCCCAGTGTGCTCATCCATAGTAGATTAGTTAAAAATCAAAACAAAATCTTACACCCCATTTTCAGTGATTGTCTTTCCTTCTGTAGCAAAAAAGAAGGCTCATATCTCCATTCATGTCCATTCCAACTGGAAATAAACACCATTATCTAAGTATGTAATGCCTTGTAAGTTCCTACCATGCACAGTGTAAAACTAAAAGAAATCTAAGGGGTACAATTCCCATAACAATAGTTGAGGAATGATGGTTATATGCATGCAACAGATATTGAACTTTAGAACGAATTTAGTTCTTTTTTGCTTTAAAGCATATAAAATAAATACATAATACTCCTATAGATAAAATATAATGGTCATATAAATCAAACTGTAAATTCATAAATATTCTATATTTTTTGGTTTCCATTTGATTCTGGATTTGTTTGTATGCATTCAATACAAAGTACTATGTACTCTCTTCTTTATGTAAATATGACAGTAGCTCACTGTACAGTATGGCAACAATACATTGACAAAAGGGACTATTTGCCTGTTCTCTCTCATGATATCAATGTTAGGCTTTTATTTTGATGTGGGCTTAACCAAAAAGGCCATGTATATGGTCATCTGCTTGAGTAAAAAATGTATATTTGTACAGAAACTCAGTATTGTTTTTTTTTCTTTTGTTCTTTTTAAAAAATAAAACTTTAAATGGAGATACACAGAAAGCTGTCCTTATTACTGTAAATGACTGACGTCTGACTTGAATTGGGCAAAAAGAAATCAATTACATTTTGATTGCTATTTGGCATTCTGGTAATAATACAGTACTAGTACTGCTACATCATACTAGGACTAGTATAATGTAGCAGCATCATTTGCTTTTCAGCATGGGGGCTTACTGTGGCAAAAAGCAATTCCCCAATGATTTGTTTTTTTAATGACCATTTCTACTGAGCTGGAAGCAACTGTCCTGTGAAAGATGCAGCAGTGGAAGATGCTGTCATTGTTTTATCAAGCTGCAAACAGCCATGCAGCTCTGCACTGTGGTAGGGGCTGCTTCTATGACTGCATGTTACTGCAGAATGGAAGAATGTCCTGTTGAACTCAAATTGCTGCACATGTAAACTCATGAATCTTAAATCTTACAGGATAATAACTTATTCATATGACAGTGATAGTTCAATCTTGAGCTTAGAATTAGTAGTTTGACAGAAAATCTTAATTCCAGGTCCACTTACTACCTTTATCCAGAACTTTCAACTGCATTTCACAATCTTCATCAGCAGTTTGTTCTATCAATTGCCTCAAACTGTACCAGGATTTAAGATATAGATTAGGATTGGTCAAAACAATTTATATGTTTGTTTTGTTCTGTCATGCTCCTGCTTTCCCCTCCCCTGGGTGTGTCTTTCCCTAGTTAGTTTCCCTGATGTTCCTCACCTGTGTCTCGTCGGCTCCCCTCACCTGTGGCTCGTTTGTTACCTCCCCCTCTGTGTATTTAGTCTTTGTTCTCCTGTGTCTGTTTGCCATGTCTTGTCTTCTTATCAAGTGCACTAGCCCTTGTAAGTCTTAGATTGTAGTTATAGCCCATGTGGTGTCTGTTTCTGTTTCTATTTTGCTACTTTGTGCTCAATTGCCCTGTTGGCAGTGTTTCCTTCCGTTGGAAATTATTTTTGTTTTTCCCTTACCCCTTTTGCATTTTTGTCCTGTTTTTGGAAAATGAACTCCTTTTACTTTATCTTCCTGGTCTCCGTCTGCCTGTCCAAGCCTGGTCCAGCCGTTACATGTTCTTACTTTTTTCCTTTAACCAAGTCACATAAACCACACCGCTCTGCAGAGACATGGATTAAAGGAATACTGCATCTCTGAAAAAGCTGTTTGGAAGAACCTTTCTGTTAAGTGACAAGAACAAAGACACACAAACAACTGGCTGCTATGAGTAGGCTGAATGGCAATGCGGACTGTTTTTTTAGTAATATAAAGTGTGATTAAAACATTTAAATCCTTAAGTGATGTCACTTGAGTCAGTATCAGATGGGGCTGAATACTACAAGTTTGGAAAATGGGGGAAAAAATGCGATGTGAAGTTAGAAAGAACTGAGCTTATCAGACCTCTGTAGCTCACTGCTCATCTCTGTTTGAGGCAAGTGTCTCAGGCCACAGTAGCTGCTACTAGCAGAAAACATCCCGATCTGTCAAATAAGTTGCATCGTGAGTAAAGGAGACAGATTTTGACAAGGAAGAAGAATTCATGGAATAAAAAAGACGTTATCTCTGGTTCTGATGCATCAATTTCGATATTTTTTGTCTTTCCATTGTGAGTCTGACAACGTTAGAATAATGCAAACTAAATCAGTGGAGTACCTTTAAAGTACGGTAAAACTGAGTTACAGGCTCGTATGCCCAAAACTATTTCTTTTATGTAAAATTTCCATTAAATTTACTTCTTACAGATATAGACATACTAACTTTCTTTTTTTTGTTGTATTTTCTCAATCTTTTTTATGAAAATTTTGAATAATTTATTCTTAAACTACCTAAAATACAGTTTTGTTGAAGATGCATCCAGAGTAAATTTCAGCTGAAATATAAAACAACTGAAGCAGTCGAAGTCTGCTTTGAATCACTGCAGATGAAAACTCTAAATAATTAAACTATTCTCACGAGTTTAAAAACAAAAAAAAGCTGCTTAATAGGTTGACAGTTGACCCAACAGTGAGTAGTGATAAAGGGGGATTTCATATCGCTTAATAAGTGTAATGAGTTAGCATCTTTAGAAAATATCACAGTGGCCATAAATACCTCCATGTCAAACATTGGAACCACACAAAAACACTTTGGCCAGAGTGTGAACATTCAACGCCATCAATACTAAAGGATGTAATGAACCATCTTAACTGATCCACCTGCTGTTTTGACACCCTGCCAACAACCTTTTCAAAAATGTTTTCAGTTGCTCTGAAATGGATGTGCTGAAAATTGTGAATGGTTCACTTCTATCAGGTATCTTACCAAAGTCACTGAAAACTGCAGTTAAGCCCATTCTAAAGAAATCCAGCCTGGATCATTCAGTTCTGTAAAATTACAGACCAATCTCTAATCTTCCTTTTATTTATTTATTGTTTTTATTCATTTCAACTTTTGAACGTTTTTCAATCTGCCTTCAGGCAACATTACTGCACTGAAACCGTTGCACTAATAAAGGTATAAAATGATATTCGTCTGAATATGCACTCAGGTACAACATCAGATTTAGTGCTGCTTGACTTAAGTGCAGCCTTTGATACTTGGGACCATGAAATACTTCTTGACAGACTGGAGGAGTGGGTGGGCTTATCTGGCACAGTCCTCAGTTGGTCCAGATCATATCTCGAAGGCAGAGGCTATGTTGTTGCCACTGATGATCAATTCAGTCCAATTCAATTAAATTCAAAGTTATTTATATAGCACCATATCATAACAGTTATCTCAGGGCACTTTATCGTATGGAGCAGGTCGAGACCAACTCTGAGCGGATCACCGTGACATTGAGTCCCTCAGGGTTCGATTCTTGGCCCGCTACTATTCAACCTGTACATGCTCCCTCTAAGTCAAATCACATAAGACAATAATATTATCACAGCTATGCAGATGACACTCAGATATACTTAGGTCTTTCACCAAGTGACTATGGTCCCTTAGACAAAACTGAAATCATAGTATTTGGCAACAAGGAGAGAAGAATAAATTGCTCAGCTTGATTCCAAGGCTATAAAGACAAAAACCCAAGTTAGAAATCTTGCTGTTTTAATAGACTCAGATCTGAGCTTCAGCAGCCACATCAAGGTGATAACTAACTCTGCATTTTATCATCTCAACCAAATAGCAAGGCTTAGAGGTCTCATGTCCAGACAAGACTTAGAAAATCTCATGCATGCCTTCATTTCCAGGAGAGTGGACTATTGTAATGGCCTCTTGTCTGGTCTTCCCAAAAAGACTGTCAACTTCCGCTCATTCAGAACGCTGCTGCCAGAGTTCTAACAAGAACCAGGAGAACTGAGCACATTACTCCTGTTCTTAAATCATTACACTGGCTTTCTGTTTCTTATAGAATAGAAAGTGCTACTTTATAATATCTAAATAATCTTGGGCCAAAATACATCTCTGATCTCCTTGATAATATAAACCCAGCAGGGCACTTAGATGTTTAGGAGGCAGTCAGCTGGTTGTACCTCAAGTCAGAACCAAACAGAGTGAAGCAGCTTTTAGCTATTATGCTGCACACAGATGGAACCAACTTCCTCTTGATGTCAAACGCACCCCGACTTTAGCCACTTTCAAAACAAAATTAAAATCTTGGCTGTTCTCCTGTGCATTCGCTGGTTTCTGAATTGCACTTATTTTCTTTGTTGCAATGGCATCTTACATCTTTTTTATTTCCTTGTATTTATTTTATCTATCATTTCAACATTTTATTTTACTTTATTTTACAATTTTATTAAAATTATATTTTATTTTACAATTTTATTTCTTTCTAGTGTTTTTCCTCGCCTATGTAATGCACTTTGAATTGCCTCTGTGTTTGAAATGTGCAGAAATTGCCTTGTCTTGCCTTACAATGTCAGCACTGACTGTGTAGAAGCAAACAAAGAAACATCTGTTTGTCTTTTGGTCATGGCTTGTTGAAATTAATCATATTCATTGACCCAAGAACAAGTTTTAAAATCCATTGTGCAGCCAATACTGATCTCTGGTGGTGAAGGGCTGCTATTGCATTATACAATAGAGAAGGATGAGGAGTTAAAAAAACAAATGTCTTCAAACTAAAGCAGCACTTTGAGGACTAAGTTATTACACACAGGTAAAAAGTGAATAAAAGTTGAATGTAGTCAGTTGTTACAATGTCAATTAATAAAGCCATAGTTGATGACTGAAAACGAACTTGACTGATAGTAGGTATAAAAAAAGGTTGGGTTGTATGAGATAAAATCATTGACAAAGGTTCATTATTAATAAGGCAGATTTAAACACTAGTCACCTTTTAACATTTAACAGCACAAACATGAAGCACAGCACTGACTGGTCTACAGGGGACACATTGATGCTTTTACCATCTTTTTTTCATCTCCTAATGGGTCAAACACCAACCTCTCAAAAAACATGAATTACAAATTTCCAGTTCAGTTCAGGTTTGTTTTTGTTTATTTTTTGCCAATGCATTTGTCTTTCAATGAAATGAATGTGCAGACAAGCATGACAGTGCTAATGAATAACAGCCTCAGGACAGACCCTTACCACAGTCCAGAGCTGCATGGCTGTTTGCAGCTTGATAAAACCATGAATTATTCTTTCACTGCGCAGGACAAGTTAAAAGGCTCATTAAAACAAAGAAATTATGTTGTAATGCCCAGCTGCATTCATACGGCCCTGCCATGTCCAACCAGTTCACAGTTAATAAATGCCCATATAAAACCAGGAAATCACAGTATACAAAATCTGTATATTTTGCTAAATATTTACTAAATGTGTATAGCTCCTTGAGAAACATCAGAACATAAACATCTTTGTCAAAAACACAGTATTTCAAGAAAGTTCAAGGCTTTGGACCAAAAAAATAAACATTTTGCTTTGTCACACTATGGCACCTCAAGGATCTCGGCTCGAGCCATTAAGGTTTGAGTTTTGTGACATATTTACAGTCACCTTAGCCTCTGAGGTGTATTTTATTGATACCATTTTTACTTACCTCACATGGAATAAACCCAGCCAGATATATACCAGTACATGTTTAAAATAAGGGTAACAAACTCTGGTTAATTAAGGCTTATATAAGACTGCAATTCTATCACTCATCAGCAGTCATTTTAGGTACAACCCCATAAAGTAGAGAGAGATTCATAGAGTCAACAAGAGGCTCCACAATTTCATTCATAATAGCTTTATCAATTTTGCTACAGATTTTATCTGCGCCAACTGCATGGGAGCTTATAATATTAATAATGATTTTACAGACGTCATTTCTATCAGTTGAATTAATTCAAAGAATTGCCTTGAAGATATTTTCTAAAAGTCGTACCCTCTGGTTCATTTATGTTGTTAGAAAGAAAGTGTCCTATGGATATAAAATGATTGTTGAAATTATTTGCAAGATCAGTATTTCTGGCATTGTTTTATTTTGGTGTACATTAGTTTTGTGACCCTGGCTGATGACCTTCCAGGATTGCTTTTGATCACCTTGAGAAGCTTTAATAAGCTTGGTGCAGTGTCTCCGCTTACTCATTTGTATCCTAGTAACCCATCATTTCTGACCTGCAGAATCATGTTTGATGTTTTTTTCAGGTTTAATCAATGGAGTCAGTTATTTCATCAATTAGAACATTATATGTATTGTCTGGATTGCTACAGTTATAGACAAAGTCTTTCCTCATAGAATTTTTGTTTTAGGATACGAATCACCTATCTTGTATGCAAGATCAATGAGGAGTACTATATGGATGTGGTCTGTAAAGTTCGAAAGTATTACTTCTTGATTTCTTGATTGTTGGGCGGTGGTGTCACGGTGGAAATCAAGGTTTCTAACCGCTAAACAAATACTATTGTTGCCAACAGCAGCCAGATAAGATGATAGGGTGTTCAGGATTCTGAAGTTACAAACAGACACAAGCATCAGTAGAGGATCACAATATAAATCACATTATTTGTTGGTTAATCACAGTTCGGTTTAAGGTGCACACATTGCTTGGATCTGTTGAGAAAGATTCTAAGCGTTACCATGTCTGATGGCAATTTGGTTAAATTAAATTTCTTTCTATCACTTGTTGCTTACTTAGTTTCTTTTTCATAGCATCAGCGCTCCGTTGGATGCTGAATGTGGCCGAGACTGTGTCTGCTATCTTGGTCAACTCTCTTTCTTTTATCTCTCCTTACCTCTAAGTCATCTGTCTTGTTCTGTCATGGCTTTTGCTCCATTTTTCTATGTTTTGATGTGTTTCAATGAGAAAAAGCAGCGTGTCGCTCTGCGAGATGAGAACAGTAGTGTCGGTTGCTAGGTAACAAGCATAAAGTTGATAAGAGATGTTAGATTGAGTATTAAGGATTTCCCAACCTGAGATAAGATAGGATGAAATATGATAGAGATTAGATTCCTAAAGTTAGTTAGGATTTGCTTGTGTTGCTTCTCAGCTGAAGACTTAAGACAGGAAGTTTGTGTAAAATGGCCCCTGGCCTCCCAGCAGTGTAACCCTAAACTAAGCTACAAAGGGACAGATGGCACAGAGAACCACATCCCGCCGTAACACCGAATGAACAAAAATGTACCAAAACAAATCATTAATAATAAAATAACTTGAAAAACAAGATTGTTTCCTCCACCAAGACAGCATCCACCATCCAAAGACATCAGCAGTAGAGTGGTTTGATGAACAAAAGAATGATGCAACAATGGCAGTTGTACATTTATGGTGCTGGAGTGATTGTGGGAGAGCACAGCCTGCAATCTTTCCACCAGCAATGAACAAAACATCACCTCTATCACATCTTCACACTCTAGAACCAATGTTTAGACACACTGAAACTTTGCTGCAGCCTGTTGGAGTTTCAGCTGTGTTTTTCAGATGTCCGTCTCAAGCGTCTGATAAGAGTTATGTCTACACAGGCTGTGTGACAGCTTGACCTGAAGCGTAGTGATACATTATGCCTCCTGTGAAGACACATCAGCACGTTAAGGATATGGAGCAGCATGTTACAAGAAATAACATAATAAATGTAATTTTATTTGGTCTCTATTTCACTGTGGGTACTTCCTAAATAAATAGCAACACTCCTGTAGTGGGGGAATTCAGATTTATTTTATAACTGAACTGTCCAGAGTGACACAGTCAGTATGTCTGATGGAGTTGTGATCTACCTACTCAAGGCTTGAGGTCATATAGGGTTTTTTTCTGAGCACCAGCATTTTTTTTCAAATGTTCCCACTGAGGAGAGTGTACGTTGAAAATCTCTGAACATTTCAGAAAGACGCTGGTTTCATCTCTTTTCTCAGGCAACTAATCCTATATTAGATGGGGCAGGACTCGTCATCCCAGTCAGGCAAAAGAGACAATGACTTTGTGCTAACAGTGTTTATGACCCGGTAGGTTCAACAACTATCTCATTGAATCAGATATGATTCTGCCCCTCTGTGTTGAGAATATACTTCAAGAGACAACCAGCTCAAATTATGGTAATAGTGGTGATGAAATTCTGACCACAAACCACTAATTCCTTCAAACTTCACAAGTCAGTATTTTTTGATTAGGTATAACAGATTTATCACCAAATTGTTGTAATGTTTGCTGGATGTTGGGACACTCGTTGCTAACACATAAGTACTTGTTAAGGTGATATGTCAAATGTGGTGTGTTCCGCTTGTTCCACTGCTCCCAAGACCAACAAAGTCACCAAATGCAGCTATTAAATAACAGATAATAATAGGTAACATGTAACAGCAATGCTTAAGAAGCTCACAATTCTTGCTGCTGGTCTTCTTGCACTTTTAGAACCATTTGTCCCCATATGAGCAGCCTTTACCATGGCAGGCAATCAGTGTTGGGAAGGTTACTTTTGAAATGTAATAGGTTACAGATTACTAGTTACCCTGTTTAAAAAGTAATAAGTAATGTAACTATTTTGATTACTTCATTAAAGTAATGTAACTT
>JAVQJL010000728.1:0-19235 GCA_036024295.1 Nannoperca obscura
CTGTTTGTGTTAAAATACTCCTATCTGTTCACACACACACACACACACACACACACACACACACACACACACACACACACACACACACACACACACACACAAACACTATAATTGCATAGACATAGCAGAGAAATAGATGTCGTTAGTTTAAGTTTAAGCTTAGATTGCCTTGTTAATAGCCACCCTGGAAGTGCTTCCTGTAAAGTAATTAGCTGTTAGTTCCCAAAAGAACCCCTTCTTCTCAGCGGAGGCCAACACCCAGAAAAATCAACACTCAACAGTGCGGAGAGAGATAAACGCTATCAAGGTATCCCTGCTGCTGCAAGGTGTGTTTCACCTTGTCATCTCAGCGGCGCTGAAGATTACTCAGCCTTAGCTTTTGTCTTCTATATTCGACATGGGGATCCACAGCCTGTGCAATGGAGGGATCTCCACTTAAATAAACCTTGATAGCATTTTAATCTCTGCTCCCTTGTGTTACAACATTAGTGCATAACCGCAGTGAGATGTAGCTTTAGAGTTGATGTGAGTTTCTTTGTGTCAGTTTAAGGAAGGAGATGGAGGAGCAGAAAGAGGACAGGAAAAAAATAACAGGGAGGAGGGCCAGGTTTACTCAGGGGACCTCTGACGGTTTGCTGTTCAGCCGAGCTTCAGGAGTCAGACTAGCTGGATCCTGCTGCACGGCAACTGTTACCAGGGTAACTAGCCTGCAGCAGCTCAGGTCGGCAGCATCCCGTTGTCTTGGCATCAGGACCTTTAGGACTGGAGTGAAAGATGAGAAGGTACACACATTTCACCCATATCTATTTACACTTGTATGAGAAGAGTGTGGAGAGGTTTTTTTTTTTGCACCACAGAAACACTTTTGACAGAGATGTGGAAGTTTTTACAAACTACACTTCATATGCAACAAGTCTCAAAGAGATTTCTGGGAAAAGATCAAAAGATCAAATAATGAATAAGAAGCTGGCTCACTATCAAATAGTTCTTTTTTATATATTTTAACTGTAATTCAAACATTTCATCAGCAGAGGGGGGATACTAAATACTAATGTGCTCTCAGTATGGGGGAGCGTTGTGAATGGTTATAAAGCAATTTATTGATTGCTATATAATGGAACAAGAAACAATACCACACAAACAAATCAATACATCAATAAATAAAGAGATCAAACCAACTACATACATCAATGGAGATTAATTAAATACCTGTTTCTCTTGGCTGTAATCACACTTCATTTCTGTATCAATCGTATGCCCTTCTTGTTGTACACACTCGGTTACCAGTTTAGCTGGGTACACCTAGCTAAAGCTAACGCACTCCTGGAGTAAATCCTCCCTTCATGAAGGGTTCTAATGTTCAGGTTTTGTTGGAGTTGTTTTAGAGACGTGTTGATTTAACTGTAGGGTCATTTTGAAGGATGTAGATTGTGGTGCTGTTGAACTGCATTGCGTTACACAGAGAGATGTTTCTGTTGTTCTGCCGACCCACATTAATATAAATGGATAGAAACACCTGACCGTAAAACTCAATCCAATTCAACAGCACCACATGCTACATGCTGCAGACTGCAGGAGATTTTCTGAATCTGTTTTCAGTTCATATTCTCCAACATTAGATGTTGACCATCAATCAACCATAAGTCAGTAGAGGACAGTGCTGCTCTTTATAGTCTACCATGTCTCTCTTATTGCAGTAACAATGCAATGATTTGCACAACGTAACATTTGTAATATGTTTTGTTTGTATTTGTTTTGTTATTATTACAGTGGAAAACACAATAACTAATAATATGTGATTAGCTAGATTGATATAACTGTATAAAGCAGCAAACGTCATAGTATCCTCCCTAACTAAATCTAACCTGCACACCTCATCCATTTGTGCCAGAAGTCTTTTCATTCATACATAAAGGATTTAATGTGTTCAAATGTGGTTCTAAAAATTTCCAGTTGTGATTTAGAGCAGCAACAAACCCTCTCATTTTGTTCCTGTTGCTTGTCATTGCTGTAATTTGGAGCTACAAAAGAATGACTGTTGCCCCAGAATGAGTGCAGTGCTGTGAAATTATGGGACATGTTTTAATTTCAGAGTGTAACATCCATTAAAGTGTGTCATGTTTATGTGCTGTTAAGTCCAGACATGAAAGTAAAATTCAAAAGTCTCACTGTCTCATAAAGAGCCTGTATTACTCTGGTGCTCTGGTGTAGGAAAGTCCACATATTAAGTTGTGATCACATGTCCAAATGGACATTTTACACTGCAGAAAGGGTCTTGCAGAGAGGGACTTGCACACAGAGAACAAAAGAAGGGATTCAGACTAGTCTGGATTTTAAATATTTCTTTTTGATACATTAAAGGACTGTACAGTCAGTGAAAAAGAAAAAGGTTTCGGTCCTTGCTGGACTTTTCTCAGTGCAAAAGGAGGCATGCATGATGAGCATCCCTATATATAGGTTGCTCTGCAGGTGCACCTGGTCACTGATCTAGGTGTTGATTAAACACATGAAGCCAGAAGGTCAAGTCATGATAGACACATTAGAAGGATATAGTTCCAAAGCATTGACACTTTCTCATACACATACTGAAGACAAACAAAGGACAGTTTTTAAAGGCACAGCTCAACCCCAGTCAAGCACAAAAGGAAGATATCAGGAGGAGGCTCGTGATGAACACGTGTGTTACCTGGTGATCCTGCGCGCCTCCATGAAGCTGGGTGAATCTCTTCTCCTTTTTCGAATTGGCGAGTAGCTGCGTGAGCGGCGGCGAGCTCGGCTGTCGGTGTCAGAGCGGTTCGCGCTGTCCCTCTCTCTGCACGACGCACAGAACACCATCAGAACAACGACAACAAAAACACAAACAACAAAACTATAAGCTGAAAGATAAGTGCAACATGGAAAGAGATTTCACCTGGAGTTGTTCTGTCTGTTGTGTGGGGACTTGGCCTTGCTGGGGCCCCCGTCTCTGGAGGCGGAGCGTGAGGACGAACGCCCGCTGCTCCAGGAGCTGCTGCGCTGTCGGATGTTGGGTTTGCTCCGAGACTGCTCTTTCTTCCTGCCCGACGTGTGTGAGTGGCGCCCTGGAGATGCCGACGGGCTCCGGTGGTGTGCTTGACCCCGACTGGAGCGGTGGTGACGCTTGGAAGAGTGGCCACCTTTTGTCCTGGGGTAATTGGCAGTAAAATACAGCAAATGTCAAATTATTCGCTCTCAATGGCAAAGCTAAAGGGAAAAGTTCCAGGAGACACAGGATCCTGAAAATGTAGGCCTGTCTTACAGTGAGAGACAAATGGATGTCTTTGTGCTTACTTTCTGTGGTGACGAGAGTTCCTCCCTTTGTGAGTGTGGTTGTGCTGGGAGAGGGGTGAGTCTCTGCTGTGAGCAGGGGAGTGGGAGCTCTTATTCTGGCTTCTCTGGCTCCCTCTCCTCCCTGACGTCTGGCTAACGGAGCTCCCTACAGCTGTGTTCCTGCCATCCACACTCCCAGCTTCTTCAGGTGCGCACATCTGTCCGGTTTGGCTCCTGCTGAGGGCGCTGTGGAGCTTGTGCTCTCTAAGCAGAGTGGACTGGATGCTTGCAGAGCCAGCAGTCAGCAGACAGAGCTTCTGTAGAGAAATGATGACCAACAAAGGAAAAGAAGAAAAAAAAAAAGAAAAAAGGACAAAAAGAGCATTAGAGTGTTTTCCAGTTGGTGATTGAGTGCTACGGTGTACTTGCCAAAAGAAGGTAAACATCTAAAAGAAAAAGATCTAGGTTTTCTCCATATGGCTTATAGAAAGTCCTCTATGGTGCAGCGCATGCAATACTTGGCATGCAAAACCATAATGAGTTGAAGAAATCATAATCGCAAAAACAAACAAAAAGTAGGAGGAGGAAGAAGAGAGGGAAAAAAACAAAACAAAACTGTGAACGAAATAAGTTTAAGAGCAGAGGCAGAAAGTACAGAGCTACAGATTTTTTATAGTAGAAAAAGAGGACTTCTTCAGTTTTTTTTTGTAATGGTTAAAAAAATGAAACAAAACAGAAAGAGAAGACAACTTGACGGAACATCACAGAAATGGAAGGAACAAAATAAAGATCACAATTATTGAATCAATCGAATCAGAAAACAAATCGTCAGCTACTCAATTTTCTCTTTCTGGATTTTTTTTCCTGAAGACAATTGCTGAGATGTGAACAGCGACCCATTTTCTTTGTTTTTTTTATGGTTACTCTTGTTTAACTCCCTTCTGGTTAACATCCACTTACCAATAAAGTGGTATTCCCTCCTTTAGTAGGTAAGGTATGAAGAAAAGGGAAAAGTGGGGCAACATAAGTGCATCATTAGATTCACAAAATGCAAGAGAAAAAGACACAAAACCCTTCCCTGCCAGTGACTCATGAGACAATGCATGGAAATCAATGGAAAAGAACTCAAAAGCAAAGAGGAAAACCACAATGTGCAGGGAATCCCTCACACAGAGAGTAAATCCTCTGGGCCCAGTCACCATCCTAAACATCAGAGAGCAACTGGCTGGCGAGAGTTTAAGGTGTTTTCTTTACCATTATTCTCTCCATGTAGTAGCTACCACATGGCAGCTGTTGTTTTACGGCCTGACACGTTTACGGGTTAACTACTTTAGCTTCTACTGGTTACAATCAGTGTTTATGCTCATGGGCTCCTTGATACAGGACACTCATAATCATCACAATAACCAACCTTCCTGTTAGAGTAGTTCCAGGGAGTTCCTTTAGAGTCATAAATAGACTCTGTTACCTTGAAGCTAGCATTTTTAAAAATGACCAACGTCTTAAAAGGATAAGGCTGGAAATATTCTGTATTTTATTTACTGTCAATACATCCCACAAAAAGACCAAAGCCAACAATAAATTGATCCCATCATGATAGCTTAATAAAGCTTATCTGTGCCATGTAGCTCCACTGTTGCATTCAGTGACATGTTCCTTCATTAGCATGAATATGGGCACTGTGGTTTATTTTGAGACAACATACACTCACATAGATGCTGTAAATACTCATTAGAGCACTGAATGTGTATTAATCTGAAGCTGAAGCTAAAGCTGAAAATAGTCCCCAAAAATGCACTATTTACTCTTGTTTGAGTGATGTTTGCAAAAAACAACAATGCCCAGATATTTAAGGAAATGACTAAGCCTTACCTAGAGCCACTAGTATGGCTCTATGGATGGCAATGTCAGTCTGTCGGTTAGCTGGTCCACTATTGGTCCAGACTGAAATATCTCAACAGACATGTCATTTTGTACAGACATTCATTTTCCCCAGAGGATGAATCCTACTTACTTTAGTGATCCCCTGTTCAAGCGCCATCATCAGGTCAAAATGTATTTCTTCTAAAACTATGGTTTATGACCAGATACCTGCTAAACCAATGACATTCCCATCAGCCTCAGCTCTAATTTGTGTTTAGTGGAAATTCGTTAATATTAGCACGCTAATATGCTAAACTAAGATGGTAAACATTATACCTGTTAACCATCAGCATATTAGCATTGTCATTTTGAACATATTAGCATTTACCTCAAAGAAATGCGGTGTCTAGCTTCACTGAGCTGCTAGCATGGCTGTAGACTCTTTAAAAAAAAATAAAACTACATATTTGCGATGTGTATGTATTTTTATCATCATCTTCAATAAGAAATTAATGGAGTTGTGAGTGCCACAGACACAATATAGAAGAAAGTATTGACAGACTGACACATTGTTGTTTTAGGTCTTTTCAAGGGATTGTTCATAGTAAGAAAAACATAATAATAGTAATGTCAGCCTTATCCTACATATAATGTATGGTATAGGGTGAATTAAAATATATTCCAAAGCTGTATTTTAAGCATTTAACAAACATAGAACTTGGATAAGTGATTAAAAAGGAGTTGGGGACTGAAACTTGTGCTGCACAGTTACACACTGCTCATTGTAAGCAGGTCATAAAAAGAGGGTAAAACTCCAAAAGGCAAACCAAAAAACAGCTGGCTCTTCCACATGCATTATATTGTGCTGTCTGAACTGCTTCATAATCTAAGATACAAAAAAAACACCGACTGGCAGAAATAAGAGCCATTCTCCACTATAGAGAGGACAACTAAGCGGAATAATAAGAAAACACTGGTGCGTTGGACAGTTGTTAGAAACAGTCGTGGAAATCAATATGGTGAAAATCATAAGACGAATGTACTAATTCACCAACAAACAGAGAGATGCTGGACAAACAGGAATGCATTCTATCAAAACAGAAAGAAAACAAAAGTGGAGAAAAATGGACCTGGAAGATAGAGCGGGATATTGGACTTCAGAATGAAGTTAAGGAGGAAAGAGAAAAACCAGAGCTCTACGTAATCCAATCTTTTAAGAGTCAAATCATAATTGATGAAGTTAAATTAATTTGGATAAAGACCATTGGTAAATAACAGGAAGAGAGAGAGAGAGAGAGAGAGAGAGAGAGAGAGAGAGAAGGAAACATTGACGTCACTCAGGCTAGGGTGCTTGTCACATTCTCATCTGCATAAAGATCACGTGCGTAGGCAAAGCATTACCTACCTTCCATTTCAATCAGTGACACGTATGCAATATCAACAAAAAAAAGGAAAGAAAGAAAAAAGAAAAAAGGAGAAAGGAATGTTCTCCGCAGCGAAATGGGAAAAAGACAATGACCTCTTTTAGTATCAAAGCTACATATTTTGTCCAGAGACTAAGGAGAAATAAACAAACCAAAAAGTACAAAGAAAATAGAGGGGGAGAAAAAAAATCCAGATGGAATTCAAATCAAAATAAAATTAGAAACAAAGGATGAATCTATAAACTACATGAATTGCTTTGTCTTTTTCGCTTGTACAAATGCAGCCATATTTGTATCAAAATGGGGGGAAAGGATAGAGGTAAGCGGATAGAGTTAATTGTCATATTAGTGGACATCCATGTAGAATAGAGTAACTAGAAGGAAGGGGGAGAAGGAGGAGGGGGAGGGCATGCAGAGCTGGCAGATGTGAGAGATACGTGGGAAGAAAAATGCCAGGACAACAAGAGTGAGACGTGAGTCACACATGACACAGATGAACAGGTAGGACAGGAGGAGGAGGAGGGTAGAAGAGTGTTGAAGGGTCAGTCACTGCTAAGATGGACAACTAAAGAGTCAGCACATTTGAAAGGGACCCCAGTCACATTTTGGCCTGGGTCTTCTTCAGTAGCAGCCCTTCTCTACTCTGTACGTTTTGGACGTCAGCCCAGCTTTCTTCCAGGCAATCTTTTAGATTTATTCATCACTGTAAACACAGGTACGGTAAAAGAGAGAGAGCCTTAAGGAGCTTTGTCAAATCTGCTTGTTTAAACTGTTGTGAACAGGGAGCTTACTTTCAAAATGGCTTGGGTCCCTTTAAAATAACAATCATGTTAATAAATGTGTGAGTTGTCCTAGATATTAAGAGCCCATGTACTTGTGTTTGAAGTGTTTGAAGACATCCATTAATAATGAGCAAGAGGACAACTAGCCCAGTTTGGGGCTGTCTCATTCACTTTGTAGGAGTCTTGGATGCTTCCTATTGAAGAGCTGGGGGAAGCTGTGTGTGCTGCTCTGCTATTTACCAAACTCATGTCTTCAGCCTTGAAGCCTTCTCTCTTGAAAAAAAGGAGGAGCAGGAAGAAGCCCGAAACAAACTTGGACAAAGGTACTATTTCTGCTTTAATGACGTAAACACCATGATTCGGCTTATTTAAGAGAGAGGCCTTCAAGGAGAAAGACTAATAACTTGTTAGTTTGGCAAATGCACGTCTGCTTCACTTCTCCACCTCCGATAAAGAGCAGTGCACAGCAGTTCCCCAAAGCTTTTCCATGGGAAGCCTCCAGGACTGTCTCCCACGTGGTGGATGAGGCAGTTCCAAAACAGGGCTAGAGGACGACTACAGGAACACAAACTGAGATGATAGATAGACAACCAGAGCTGCTATACAGAACATTTGCTAAACCACACAACTGCTGCAGTAAAATCAAACTTCACTTAGATCCAGGATCTGTCACACATAACCATCCTCCTGTGCAAACATTTCAGTTTGGGGGATGAAACAAATACTTTAGCTTTTAGTGGAGATTAACAATAGTGGCAACATCACCTTACGCTACAAAGATGCTGCTTAAAAAATGTGAGCCAATTAAATGCTCCTCTTTCACTACATCCCAACTGAATGGCTCAGAAATACTTGGTCAAACAGAGCTCCCTTGCCATCCTCCACTTGCCTGAGCTGATAGAGTAGAAGCTAATGTCAGGGGCAGAAGAGATACTGCCACCTAGGGGCAACATGCACATCGACATGGTAAAGTAAAGCAGTAGAGAGGAGCATGTGTTTAACTCCCGGTGGTTTGACAGGAGCTGTTGGACGCCTGGAGGAGGAGAGGATCTATCACTGAGCAGAGCATGTGCTTGAGAAGAAAGACAACTGTATTGACAAGAAGAAACTATTACACATACCCAGTTAACCTACTTGGTCCAGTTCCAAAGCATTTGAGTGCTTTTTATATAAACGAGACAGAAAGATTTGGGCATTTATTCATGGGTAAATACCACTTAAATTGATAAGGGAAAAAACAGTAATGAATGAAATAAGCAGAGAGAGAAAGAGAGAGAGAGAGAGAGAGAGAGAGAGAGAGAGAGAGAGAGAGAGAGAGAGAGAGAGAGAGAGATCAGATGAGACCTCATAGACACATGCAAGCTGGAGTAGAAAATAGAAGACATCAGTTCTCTGGAATGTGTGTTTACAGGGTGTTTGCAGCCCATTCAGATGCTTAGTCATCAGAGGAAGATTATTTCACATCCCTTTTGGTCTAAGTGATGTCCCTTGTTTTATTCCAACAGAATGTCATCCTTCTGTAGCTCTAATGGTCCATTTACAGTATGGAAGAGCAAGTTTGTTTCCATAATAGCAGAAAGTGATTTAAAATGCATCACAGGCAGTGTCTTAAATGATCAGACTAACGGAAACGGTTCTTTTCAAAGGAGCCAAAACCAACAAGGAGCAGTTCCAAATTGAACAGGCAGAGAGGAGTTAGTATGTGATTTAAAGGAGTGTGGACAATATGAAGAGCTGATTTTTATTTTAAGAACAGAGTTGTAAGCCCTTTATTACTTAAAGGGTCCACGTTGTGACATCTTAGTATTGCACACAGTTTTAGGACATGGCTTAAAGATTTAAAATGCCTAAATAAAAACAAATCAAGCAAAAAAATTAAGTCAAATACAACACACTTTGTTAAATGTATTTCCTTTTTTATGTATGCATTAACTGTGCTGGAATCACTATTTACCTCTAATTGTACATGTAATTACGTTTTTTTCAGCAGTTTTGTGAATTCTCAATTATAAATGTAACCAAATGTAAAGTCAACAGTAGTGTCCCTGCAGAAAACAGTTTCAACGTAAAAGGCTGCCAGCAGCTTTTGCCAGTAATGATCCAAGCAAAGGTCCACCCATGGCTCCGCCACAGAGCTGTGATCGTTTTTCATTTGGGCTCCATTTCAAAAAAGAAGAAGCTCCCTTGCACCTCCTCATGAAAACTAATTAGAGTGCTTTGCATTTAGTACTGGCAGGTCTATGCTGTCCTCTGCTGAAATGCAAAGACACTGTGAAATAAAGAATATATTTAAAAAAAAAAAGAATATTTTCATATCAAAATCCCTCTCTGATCTCTTCCTGTAAAATGTAAAATATATTAGATCACTCATCTTGAACTTGAACTGAATGTATCTAATCAAATGTGATTTGGGGCAACAAGCTAATCCCTCCCATCATATACATCTGCACTTGACCGTTAGCTTATGGGTAGCTAGCAGAGAAATATCTTAGTAGATAGGTAGGTAGGTGTGTGTTTGGATTTCAGCTGGCAACAACTGGGTTTACATTTCCAAAGAATGTGGTTGAGGTATGATTTATTAATTTAACCCTTATCTTCCTCCTGCTGATCTGACAACGCAGGTGAGGGAGGTGTGTGTGGGAGCCAGTTGTCTTCTGCAGCTCCATATCTGTATCTGCTAATCCACGCCAACTGTTGAGCAATCCAATTAAATCTGTACAATTTGATTTAAATCCCCCTTGTAACTAAGCCCCGCCCACATGTCCAGTTTCAGGCGGACATGTGTCACATTGGAGTTTGATTTGTTTTTATTTAGGCATTTTAAATCTTTTAAACAGCTGATACCTGGAATGAAGAACTGCTTTTTTTGCATGATGGATCAATGCTTTCCATATGTAACTGGATTAGTCACTTCAGGGAGGAATTTCAGATTGCACTCACTTGTTCCTGCACCATCGTCTAATGGCTAACGACTAATTTAGACTTTAAGTTCTCTTTCCTGACAGACACATTTATTATGTGTCAAATGTTTGAAGTAGTCATACCTGTCCCTGGCTCAACTTTTTAATATTTGTCTTATGCCTTAACAGGCACCCGCTCGGTAGAAACAACACATCTTGTTGTTCATTCATTTGGAAACATTGTGTGCCATAGCGACTCTTATTTCCACGCTGGGTGCAAGATGCTAATGTTGTGCTTCGACTCAGAGGATGTGTGCTGAACAGAAACACTAGAATCTTTCGTCTCTTTTCTCCCTCCCTCTGTTACCGGCAAACAACAAGAACAAACAAAGAAATCAAGACGGCACAGGAGTCAAAGAGAGCCAGAAACAAAGCAGCAGGAGCGTCACATTTTACACAGGACAGGAGTGTCTTTTACACGTCAAAAACTAAAATATTAATAATAAAAACTGGCCTACAGCCTAGGAATAACTGATAAAAACAATGAAATAAAATATTGAAATATCAAAGGAGATGAGAATTCATGTCAACCAACACAAAAGAGAAAGATAAAACTAATTTGTCAGACTGTGGCATGTACCGTTGGAGTGGGTGGGGGGAGGGTGGGGCTGTGGAAGCAAAATAGAGGAGATTACATACATCGTGCCCTTTCTCGCCCTCGGCGTGGTTGAGTCTGCCGGCCCTGCCATTGCGGCTTCGCTGGGTGTGGTCCCCGTTGTGCCACGTGGTGGGAGTGCTGGGGCCGGGGGACAGCGGGGTGCCGGACGCCTTTTGTCCGTCCGTCTTGTGCTTGGAGTTCAGTCTGGAAGAGCAGAGCCACACAGCAACACACTAGGTGAAGCACAGCCACCAACAACAAAGGGACAACTCTAGAAAGTGTTTGTAACTGCTGCTGAAAAATTCTTTGTTTAATTTAGTTTGACTGAAAATACAATCAATTGAAAGGAGCTCCACAGGTCTTTTAATGGTTTAACAGTACAGACACAGAGGTGAACAACACAATATGTTAGTTGAATCAGTATGTGCCAACAAGTTTGAAAATGAAACCAATCTGGGGGTGTAGAGAGGTTAGCTAAGCAGACCTCTGTAGCCCACTCCTCATCTCTGATGGAGGCTAGCGGCTTGAGGCTGCATGAGCTGTGATTAGCAAAACACACCTCAATGTCCGACCGAACTGTAGTTGCTGCTGATATATTTTCATCACACTCGATATGAGTGCAGAGTGAGATATCACAGCAATTTAATGGGGGTAATTATGAGACATGCAGAGGATCCCCATTTGTATCCTAATCTATCCTCAGAGGACCAGAGTAAATGAGAGAGGCTGACAGTCACCCGGGCAACTGCTCGAAAGTGTATGTGTTTATACGTATGTGTGTTGAGGAGTGTACCTGGCGGGAGATTTGGAGGTGCTCCGAGTGGAGGACAGAGAAGCACTACGGGAGCTACAGCAGCTGCCTTGACGCTGTGAACTCCTACTGGGGGTCTCACCAGGGGACCTGAATGACAACAAATGGACAACCACGCCACACACAAGCACACATACACATACATAAAGCCATGTGTACGTACGCATACATCACAGGGACACACGAGCCACAGCTAGCTTAGCATTCTATCTCATGATATGTAAAACAGTTCATGCACTGCCAAACACTTTCAATATATATTCTAATCAAGACAGGGTGCAATGTATGGCATGGAAATTGTGTTGAATATACACGTAATGCTTAGAAGATGCACTCTTACAACTTACAGTCGTTAACATTCTCTGGGAGTCAGAGACTGAGATAATGGCTGTAAAATACCAATATAAATTTATGAGAGACTGAACGCAATTTCAATTGCAGCCATTATTGAGAACTGAGACTATTTTCCACTATTTGTTTTACTCTGTGCAGAGGACAAATTGTGCCCAAGTTATTCTTATACAGTGCATATCGTATACTCCTTGTACATCAAATTTTTATTTGATAATGAATGTGAATATACAGACATATAGGTTTTTCTGTCAGCTCAACATTAATGTGTAAATAGTGCTAAGAGGATTATATGTACGTCTCACCTCTTTTTCTGTTTGTTCTTGTCTTTGTGTTTGTTCTTTGGGCTGCCCGATCTGAAACAAATGTCATACGTAAGATAATGAAGCGCACATTAAAGCATGAGAAACACACATTCCCTTTATAAAAAACAAACTCAGCGTACCACTCACCCATATGGATTGCATTGTGTTTTGAACAAACAGTAATCAATAGGCAGAAATGACAACAACACACACCTTGCACAAAAAAACTCATTTGCGACATATTGCTTTGATGCACTCTGTCCTCGTGCTTCATACACACCTGTATCTCCTCTTTTTCCTGGAGCCAGAAGCAGATCTATACAGATAAAAAGACCCCAATCATTATAATGATGGTATCCTGACAGATACATCACATAATACTCAACTGAATAATTCATATACACTATAACACAGCTGTGGACAGGGGGCCTGTTTACTGAGTGAACCCCCTGGTTAACATTTCCAGATGTACCTTTTACCCAGAAAAGGTATTTTGACCAGTCCAGATGGCAAATGCTAAAACCTACTGCTAGAATTCAATTCTAGGACATCAGAGATAGTATTTTGGACAAATGCTGGAGGCTGAACACAAAATCTTATCGGTGTTATCGGTGGTATCAGTGTTTTTATTTCCTTTGGTTGATATTTTCATATTCACCTCTGAAGAATATTGAAACCACACAGAGTGCCTGAAGGTGTATAAACTTCACATGCAGGTGAGATTCCTTTAGCAGCAGTGTATTTATACTGAGTATACAGATAATAACTCATATATTCAATAAAATATTTGTGTACATTTGATGACAAATATGACTCAACATTTGAACCAAAAAAGAATTCTATAATATTTAATAACACACTGACACACAAAGCAGCATTAGGCTACAGCTACCAGTCATAGGCTTAGTTTGGTCACAAAATATGAACATGGTCAAGTTGCTGTGACCAGCAGGAGCATCATGTATCTTCATGTGCCAACTCCTAAATGGAATATTTAATTATGTGCATGTCAGCTCCCTTCATCTGAACTAATCTGAATCACATGCATACATGTCACGCCTATTTAAAAAAAAAAAAATTATGGCTGTAGAAGATGCTGCTCCCATGTGACAAAGCAGGAATCATAAACTCTGAGATTCAGTTTCCCTTTAACCACGTTTTGAATGCACAGTAATGATGGAGGCCGGCCATTCCTCAGTCCTCAGCGTTTGGCTGACACATCACCTCCATATCACTTTCACCTTCATTGCAGTTACCATGGGGATTAGTCAGACCGGTCTGTGAGAGTTGTTGCTATTTTCCCGAAGAGCCCTACATCTCCTCTGCTATTTTACACACCTATGGCATGAAGTGGAGTGGGTTGATTCACTGAAAGGGGAGTAATAAAGCTGTCACAGTAATGTATGTGGCTGAGAGTGACTCAGAGCTGAGGCCTCCAGTAGCAACCCCTGTTTCCCCACTGCTGAGGAAATCAACTGGGGACTGCTGTACATGAGGTTTTATTCTGGAGAGCTCATAATTCTTCTCTTCTCTCCCATACTCATACTCTGGTCACAGCTAAATCTCTCAACACACATTCTACTACTACAAGGACATAGATAGTATATGTGAGTCCAACCTGGACTGTTTCAAAGTGAGTTGTACATTATAAACACCAGCTGTATGAATCTTAGCAGGACAGAATCAAAGTATTCTCACCCCGCCCCTTCTAATGTGCATGTTAAAAAGCAGACCAGCATCAAGGGAGGCTGGCTAATCTGGGGAGGAACCCTGCCTCATCTATACATTATTCATATACCAACAGCACCTGCAATGCAGAGCAGCTTTGGGAGGAAGGTTTGGGGATGAGGAGAGAGGACGAAGGGGATTGGGATGTGCTTGGATGGATGAAAGGTGGGAGACAAGAGCGGGGCGGTGCAGTGATGCTCAGCAATTTGGTGAGAGGCTCATTTTTCTTGTGTTGTGCGCCCCCATACAGGCTGGTTTATTAGAGCAACACATTTAGCCCCGCTCCCCGAGTCAGGCAGAGAACAAAAGAAATTGAAGGAGGAGAGCACTTGACTCTACAATTGCTTATTGTCGTTATGATATCCTGAGGCATTTCAAAAGTATTTGTTGATGAGCTCTTGCTCTTTCTCCCTTCCCTCCTTTATTCTTAGTCTCTCCTCTCTTCTCTCCTTCCTTTAATCCATTCTCTTTCTTCCCTTTCTTTTTCATGTGGTCATATGTGTTTACCTTGTTTTGTTGTTTAATGTATTTTTTTTGTGTTTTTTTTTTTCTTTACCACTGATGGAGCTGCACTAAAGTTTCGTTGTGACGGTGCTTACAATGACAATAAAGATATTCTATTCTATTGTCTGTCTCCCTTGTATCTTCCCTTCCTTTTTATCTTGTCTTTATTCCTTTCCTCCTTCCCTTCCCTTTTCTTCTTTTCTTTCCTCCATTCCTTTTTCATGCCCCTTATCTTCTTTCATCTTTTAGTCTTTACTCCTTCCATTTCTTTCTCTTCCTTACATTCTTTCTTTCCTTCTTCCCATCGCTTTTCTTCTCACCTTTCTTTCACACCCATCACTGTGAGGGCACCTGTTGACATATTGACATGTCTCATACACACAGTATGTGCACACTCACCTGTCTCGCTTGTGTTTCTTCCCACTCTTTTTCTTCTTCTCTCTGTGAGTGGGTGAGGAGCTGCCAAACCTATTGATGGAGAGAAAAGGGAGACATTTGCATGCCACAACTGCAAAATGAGCCTTAGATTGCTGCTAAATTCTGGCTTTTTACTCATCATTGTGTTACATTACATCAGACTTGAGAGGGGATCATTGTTAGCAAAGGTGTCATCCTGTAGTAGCTCAGCTGATTTTTCTCACAAAGGCTCTCTTTGTCCCCAGATCAATTCATCCCTCTGCCTTTCACTTCTTATTCTTTTTTATCTATAGCACCAACATACCTTTTCCTTATCTCTCAGCCTCTCTCTCTATTTCCTTTGCTGACCTTGTCAAAAGAAAGCGGAAGAGGAGACTATGTTTTGCTAATGACTCCCTACAGATTTCCCCCCCTCTCCACAATTGCAGTATCTGATGGCTCTTTCTCAATATTCACACCAAAATAATTGGAATTCTATTTTACAAAACTACAGTGTAATTATTCTGTCAACGAGGCTAGAAAAAAAGAAAAAGGGAAATGTAGAACCACTTCATCAGTTGAAGCCATTTCCACTCACCGACTCCTTCGGCGGCCAGATTTCTTCTTCTTCCTTTTCTTTGGACGAGGGGATGGCGAGCTGCTTGATTTCCTCTTCACTCTGAATTGGCCACAGAAAGCAAGAACAAGAGGGAGAGCGAGATTGAGAGCAGGAAAGGCAGAAATAATTTACAAATGATTGTTATTATAATAATCTTTAGAAATAATACATTTCTGATTATAGTAATTTGCTGCTGTGCAAATAACAAGACGATAAGTGTCTATTTTTTTCATTTCCTCAGTTCTCAAACAATATTCCTCCAATATATTTTACAATGAAAACAGGAAATCACTTAATCTAAATGACCACCTACACAATAGTTTGCCAACATAAACAATAATGGGGTGAATGTAGCTCCTGGGTGATGGGAGTGCTGCTAGCAGATTTGAGGAGCAATTTATATCCTGAGATCAATTTTATGTCTATGGATATTATCAAAGGAAACACCCAGAGGCCATGTCAACGGGATAATAGGTGGCTCGTTTAAGTCACTACTTGAGGGGTCAGAGCTCAACGCAGCAAGCACCATTATACAGCATGTGTGTGTGTTTGAATGTGTGCTTTACCTGTTGTCACTGTGGTACTCATGGTCATAGTGTCCATCTTCATAGGCAACCAATTCAGGGTCCTCTTCATACCCGTCAGGCTCATAGTGCAGGTGGTTAACCCTGAAAACACAAGAGTCAAGCATCATAAATGTGTTTAAATGTGTGTGTGTGTGAATATTGGAAGAGTAACAACTCTGTTGGTGTATGACAAGACTAGACTAGCAGCTCTTTGAGGCTTACAAAGACGCTAAACGCGAATGCCAGCATGCTCACAATGACAAAGCTAACATGCAGATGTTTAACAGCTATGATTTTTACCTTCTTAGTTTAGCCAATTCCGACGTCTGATCTGATAACAATATATAAAAACGTTTTAAAAATAATCCCATGATACGAACAAACAATCCTGAAACTTATCCCTTAGATTTGTTTTGTTAAAAAGAATTGTTACCACAATAAATACAATGTGGGACATTTTACAGTTTAAAAACGTGCCACTGCTATTTGGTTCACAAACTATGTAATAGAGAAACTGTTTCTATATTATCACAACCCTAGTTTGGCATTCCTGTATGTCATGTATGGGCAATTAATTCGTCTAGCTCTAAGGCTAAAATTAACTAATTAGCGCTTAACACAAAGTACAGCTAAGCCTGATGGGTATGTCATTAGTTATGCAGGTTACAGGTATTTGGTCATACACCAATTAAAATGTTGACGCTAGATGAAAAGGAAAGGGATCACACATTTTATTACAATTCATCTGACAAGAACGTCAGCACCAAGACATTAACAGAAAACAGTATTTTCTCTTAATGTGTTGTGTTTTTGTTAATGTGTTGTGTTTTTGTTAATGTGTTGTGTTTTCGTCAATGTGTTGTGTTTTTGTTAATGTGTTGTGTTTTTGTTAATGTGTTGTGTTTTCTGTTAATGTGTTGTGTTTTCGTTAATGTGTTGTGTTTTTGGTAATGTGTTTTGTTTTCCGATTTGCGTTTGTGTTCTGCACTTCAGGGCCACCGTACATTTCCTTCCAAACCACCATAGTCAACTGGCTGGTGGTGAAAACGTCAGACATCGCCATAGTCAGTGGGATTTATCCTCTGGGGACATGAATGTCTGTAGACAATATCATAGCAATCCATCAAATATATTTCAGTCTGGACCAAAGTGACCTTGTCTGCACTAGATCAACGCTGTTAGCTAAAAATGTTCAATCAAAGCGTAATGTCCTACCGAATGTACCTAATGTGTACCTAAAGAACAAAAACAAAAAGTCAAGTATATGTAAATGTGATACTCACACACTAAACCTTTTGTGACTGTAGTTTTATAGTGGCATTTGTAATCTTTCCTTACCCCAGCAGTGAGAATATCATCATCTCTGTCTTTTACAGCTCAGCATGTGGGATTCATATCTTCCCACTGGTTTCTCACACATATTATATTATATATATACAGACAGATGGCAGCAGCCTCCTCCCTAATCCTCCCTGCCCCACTGCCCCCTTCTCTCTTATGCGACCTCCTCTGATCCACCAGATCTGACCTTGCAGGCTCTATGTGAGCTAAAGAAACTGATAAAAAACACACCACACTGATTATTTTCCTCTCATTCAGTTCTGTCTCTATGACCTTGTCACGTCCCTGTATTGTTACAAAGCCAGCAGGTTGTGCTCTGGGCTTTCTGGTACTTTTTGTACAGAGATGTAGCATATGGAAGTATATGTAGAGGTTATTTGGATTAGAGTGATGAAGACAGAGACATAACCGCGATGACTAACCATGCAGCCTCAATTAGTAAGAGACAGATGAAAACAGGCAGGAGTAACAAGACAAAGATGGTGAAGCGACACACGGAATGAAGTTTTAAATAGCAAAGGATAGTGCATCTCTAGTAAGGAAATCAAACACACTATCAGAGCAAATTTTAGGTCAGATCAGGGTAGGGTGGTGCAGAAAAAAGACAAAATAAGTGTTAAGTATCTGGAAGGAGAGTGTGTAGAGGATTTGAACAGAGCACAGGTCTGATGGTTAGTTAGGGAGAGATGAGGCAACAGAACCCTTAATTGGCTGAGCACCACTGGGCACAGCAGGAATGCCAAGTACCAGCAAAAAAAAACTCACTTCACAATGACAGCCTTTCTGTATACACAGAAAGGGGTTGGAGCTCAACACACACGGAGCAACACTTGCTCTGATGAATAAACTTGCATAACAAAAATCATGTTAATTCGATCTTGAGCAGCAAAAAACTGAATCAACTGAGGAGAGAAGTAAACAACTGTAGGCAGTGTGGGTGAGACACAGTTCACACCAGAGAAGGAATTTTAATCTTAACAAGGTTTATTCAGAAGAGGGACACACACACTCACACACACACACACACAGAGCACCCTGCAGAACATAGTGCCAAGGCTGTAATTTCCACTGGTTTCCCTTTCTCAACAGTATGTCGTGTGGATTACATCATATGTGTTGATAAGGATGGAAGATTTTGAAAAACATCATCGTCATTCATGTTTCTGTTTTTAGCGGCCTTTAACGAACTCCGTATCCCATAAGCACTAGAGCAGGGCAAGCTTAACATCATGATGCATCAATGGATAAAGGCCACAATTAGCTCAGACTCATGTCTGTGACAACAACAGGACAGACAAACAGCAGAGATTACAACAAGAACATTATAAAAATACTTAAGAAGAGAGCGTAGGTGAGTTTTCTGGACGAAACCAAGTCACAATGACGCAAGTACCTGGGCTTTCACGCTTGTACATTTTCATGTTCGCTGTAGTTTTTTCTGTGCTCATAAAGTAAACTTTGTTTATTTTTGTTAAAATTTCAGTTTCTAATATCAAGCGGTGTCATGGATGATGATTTGTCATGAATCGCAGGAACGTGCTTTTTTCCTTTTTTGGAATTACCGTTGAAAGAACTGCTGAATTGTGTGCGCATGCGCTTATAAGTGCGTGCTGCCCGATACGGTTGCTCCGCTCGTCTTACTTGCTCTTTTAAATCTTTTTGTTATTTAACTTTGTACTTGTGGGTTTTTTGTTTGGCG
>JAVQJL010000732.1:0-13416 GCA_036024295.1 Nannoperca obscura
TAACAATTTAAATTTGTCCAGAACCCCCCCCCCCACCCCCCCCCCCCCAACATATTTTACCAAATTAGAACAATAATTATCAGTATAAAAAAAGCCGTCAGTCAATGAAGGCTAATACTGCAGCAGAAAAATATGTTTTTAAAAAGGCATTATTCAATTATTCAACAAATTATTAACTGCAGATGGAATAAGCCATTTTGGAAAGCTTTGATATCTTTGGATTCCATCTACATTCAAAGTTGTACACAGTTGTGAATATTTATAAGGAAAAAAAAGGAAAATTAGCAGCGTTCGATGTTTGCTCAGCTTAGCATATAGAGTGGACACAGAGGGTAACAGCTATCCTGAGCCTGAGCTAGCACCTCTAAAGCTCACTAATTACCATGTAATATCTCATTTGTTTCATCTAGATAAAAAACTAAGCATAAAAACAACATGTTGTGGTTTTATAGGGCCTTCACTTCCTGGAGTCTTATCACTGTTAAGGCAGCCAGGCAACAAGGGGAGACTTATACTTTGCTTAAGTCTTTGTGCTAAGCTAAGCTTCATATTGTGGTATCAATTATCTCATCTTAATCTCAGCAAAAAAGGTGAGTGTATTTCCCATAAGTCTAACTATTCCTGTAAAACAATGCTCAATGTAGTGATGCTAAATCACTAACTTAGCATTCAAGAGCAAATGGAAAAGGAGAAGTGTGTGCTTACCATGGGTCCCGTATCTCCAGGCTGCCCTGGATCACCCTATAGTAAATACAAAATAAACAGTTAATGCACAAGCAGTGGGCTAAGCCTTATTTGAAAAGTTGATAACATGGAGTGGAGAAGGATCATAAACAGTATTCTGAGTAAAACAAGTCAAATATTCTCATGAAAAAAATGTATTTTCCACATTATGGTTGAATTCCATGTTTCTTTTAGTGGTTGGATACTATGGTACATATGGGCCAGGATGCCAAGTAGAGCTCAGCATTGTTCTGCTCATATACCGAGTTGGCTGGGAGGCATTTATCACGCTGTGGCACCTGTACCTGTCTCCGTCCAACAACCTTGTTCTAGTCTCTGCTTTCATTTCAGGCCTGGCTCTTGGACGTTCCGGCAGTTCTCAGGGTAGAAAAGAGACATATGCCATGTCCAGATTTCTATGCCAAACCCATGCATGAACATTATTCAATTTTTGCCTCTATGTGACATTTACAGGACAAATTGTGCTGCCCTCCATCGGAGTGATTCAGGGCAAGAGAAATAAATCATGAGAGAAATAAAGCGCCCCAGCGAGAGAAATTTTATTCCTTGGAAAAACGCAACAACTATTGTAACTGCAACTGGAAGAACTGAAAACAATAACCATCAAAAACTTGGAAAGAAGCAGATAAACAACACTTAATATTTTTGCACTCCCACTGTGAACTCTGCCAAGACAATAAAGATCAGCTGGAGTCCTCGGAAGGTTTTATGGCTGAACATAATTGACAGGCCTTTTCTGTTTCTTCTTTCTCTCAGAGGCAGAGTTCACATAATTCAGTGTGAAGCCAGTGACAGACTTGAAGACATGGAAAATGTTACGTTATAATGAAAAACAACCAAGTAAACGTAAATCCATACAGTGAAGCATTCTCTTGGGAGCATATTCATGTTTAGCTAAAGTCATTAGGGCAATGAACTGCAACATAGCTTTTCTAGTCGTCATTAGAAAGGTTTTCATTGGGATAAACCCTCCCGACACAGAGTCAAAGTCAAATTGAATGTGAGTACAAAAAGAGCTGAACTTGTTTTACTCTTAATGGAAACAATGCAGTACGTTTTAAAGGAAAAATCCATACAACTTTACTGATCCAAGACCATTTTAATAATTCACTGACTGCAAAAGAAACTCTTTGTTCAGCTTAATCAAACTTTCTCAGTTGGCAGGTGAAAATCAACACTCACTGGTAGACCAGGTACACCTCTGGGCCCATCTTTCCCTGTGTCCCCTGGAGGCCCCCTTGGCCCAGGAGGGCCCGGTGGCCCTGGAGGCCCAGGTGGTCCTGCTTGCCCTTGATCTCCCTGTGTGGCAAAATAACACATCAACATTATTACTCTGTGATATCATAGGATCCAATGAGACTGGAGCCACTGCAGTTAAATGATAATGAAGAGAGAGTAGTGCAGCGATCTCGTGGGTGGCTATGGGCTCCCTCCATTCATAACATGGAGGAGAGTTTGCATTTTGGGTCTTATGGCTAAAGCTAGCATAAGAACATGGAGCTGTAATGTATCTGATTTATAGCTGAAATAACAATTCCCTAATACACATGCATTCCTAAATGGACTTAATGAGATGAATAGGGGTTATGCAATAGGAACCAACTGGAAAAAGTTACATTTGTAGAGCTGCAATAATCAGGGCAAAAATATAGTGAAAATGTGTGGTCCATTATTATACTGGATTATAAGAAACTAAGAAAATATTCAGCAATCTTACTTACAGGGAAAGTGCTTTAAGTAGTGCCAGAACAGTAATTCATTCTACCTAAATAAAACTTTTGTCTAAAGAGAAATTTCCCTTTAACAATAACAGAAGGAGTATGAGACTAGTTATGACAGGTCTGTCTGAAGGTTTGCATGCAAACTGCAGAATGCCCAGAGAGAAGTGATTCGGTGAGACTTGGCACGATGGACAGAGAGAAGAGTGAGGACACAGCCACTACCTTAATGAGCCGCCGCTTTATGAGCTGCTGGTCAGCGGAAAGAAAGCCATGATTGATCTTAGGGAAGACCATCTGAGCAGGTGTGTGAGGTCAAGAGGTCGTAGATCAGAGGTGAGAGAAGGTTGAAGAAGGATGAGGTCCCAGAAGAAGAAGAGCAGGAAGGAGGAAGGCAAATGCAAAAAGAAACAGATTTTGTTAGAAAGGCCTGTGTTCATGAACCCCCATGTCCAGTGCCTTCACAGATGGGGGGGACAAATCCACACTTTTCCAGTACGGAGATGGTTTGCTTCGTCTGGGCTCTTTTTTTTTTTTTTTTAGAACCAGGGGCCATAATTACCACCTCAGGGGTGTGAGGGCACCACAGTGGGCTCACAGTCCCGGGAAAAATGGGAATTTTTCCTTCTCTGTGAAAACGCTGTCATCATCTTCATTGCGCCTGCTGCTAAGTCAGGCCCCGGGAGCTGCACACACTGAAACCAGTGTGGTCGACCTTCTGAGTTGAGGTTGATTTCTAACCTTGTTCCTTTCAAAGCATGCATTATTCTGCTAGCGTCCATTGGTATTAAGTGGCTTCATCCATCGCTAAAACAATCCTCGAGGCCAAATTGGTGGATTGAAGGATTTGTGGTGAACCATGGGCATGAGCTTTAAAAAAACATTTTGCCACTTTGGTTCATCATTGAGTATTCCTTTTGGAGTTACTTCCACTTATTTTATCATCAATGGACACGAGCCAGACCATGTCTTGGTTTTAGGATGCCGATCCTTGTTCCAGTCAGCTAGATATTAATGGGTTGTAAAAGGCCACCTTTGCTTTCAATAGAGAACCTGGCATGTGGCATGCAACCGAAATCTGGAGTGACTGAAAGACTAGTAGCGGGAAGAGGATAACGATTGACTGGCTGTGATTAATTAGATGGGTTTTTTCCTGTGCTTAGTCTATCATCGGGCTTTGAGAAAAAGCAGCCGACAGTGATTCATTTACTCCCAGTGTGTGCTGCGGAGGGGTCGGACTGAGCAGCTACGCGGCTCCACCACCGACAAACCTTGACAGTCAGGATCTGATTGCTGTGCAAAGCAGCCAGCGTAGAGAGACCAGGCAATCCCTAAAAGGGACAAACAGCAGAACATGGCACAACACACGAATGACATTCAAACACTGGGTGAACAAAAACAGTTAAAGGAAGAAGATAAGCATCATTTGTGAAATATGCTGTATTATGTGAAATACTGCAACATGTATTTGAAGGTTTTTTGAAGGATTTTTCTGCCAAAAGCCAAAATCTATTTAAATGTCAAACAATTCATTTTGAGGACCAGACATTTTAACTGAGAGCTAAACAAGACCAACATTTTACTCTCAAGTTTACTCTCCACCATGAAACAGTATGTATAATGGCACTGGGACCATCCTGTGTAGAGTGTATGCTACAGTGTCATAGCTAAGTAACCATTTCCTGTTGTTTTCTTCTGAATATACAGACTGAACATTTGTTGAGATGATTATCACAGAACAGACTTTGAGCTTTTAACATGCTGGTAAATTGAGGAGCTGTATTGTTCAGAGTTTTGGGGAACATCAAGGGACTGAGATGGTCACTGGAAATGCAATCAAATGGTTTCCAATTCCCTTGTCAACAATGGTCATGACAGATGTGATCCACTCATGAAAACTGAATAAAAGAAGAAAGCATCAGGCCTTCTCTTTGTTAAAAAGGAGACAAGGATTTATAGCTGGATACTAACTTTCATCTGAATCCAGGAACATTGACATATTGTCAGCTGAACATGGTTTTGAATGTTATACTCAAGTAAATGACTATCACTGATCATTCTTTTTAGGGATATTGCCTATACTTAAAACATACATTTATTTCATTGCGCTTTCTTGTATGCCTGTCAAACAAGGTATTTGACAGTGACATGTCTTTCAGAGTCATATCATATGTCCGCTGACATTTAAACAACATTACATGAAAATCTGCAGAACACAGATTGTCCAGTCATACCTTAGCAGTCACAGCTAGGCACAGCAGGCTCGTCAAGCTTTGGTTTTCTCGACAAGCTGAAATGGTGTTCATGGGGCTATAATTATACTCAGCATTTAAAAAAAGGAGTTTGGAGGCTTTTGTCTTTTTTTCTAGCCTTTCTAAAACTAAAAAGCACAAAATTGTAAGGAATGGATTTAATGGTTTATTCGTCTGCTCTAACTTAAGCCACATTCATTAGCATTATGGCTAACTAGCTTACAACCTACAGCAGCAACGGTGCTTCTTCCAAAGCCAAGGAGCATATCATGAACATAAACAACCAAATTTGGTTATTTTAGAAAGAAATAATAATCTGATTATAGTCTTACATTTTTCCTCAGCATATTAACGATAAACAGAGCAGCACAGCTCTACACTGCAGTACACGATACCATTATTTTGATTTACATGTCTTTTACATGGCTCATAACCTGGTGAGGATGCTAACCGGTTAGCTGTAGCTTTAATAACTTGTTTTAACAAAAGTTAGCTGGAAACATTAAATAGCCAGCCAACAGAGTTGCTGTTTTGAAACAACTCACGTTAGCTTAATTTTCTAGCTACCTACCAACAGTTGATACAATACACTGTCAGGGAAAGTTGTCATTTCAGATGGTTGCTGGCTATAAATGGGAAGTCTGTTTTTATCGACAACTGTACGAGCTCAAGGCCCTATTGGTTCAAAAACTCAAAGTTCCATGTAGTAAATCATTGTGAACTACATTATATGCAATGAAAGTTTGACAGGTGTAGCAACACTAAGGGGCTGTGACTTGGTGAGCCCTTAAATATAATGTTTTTACTTTTAATACTAGTATGTAGAAGAACATGCAAAGATTGCACCACATTGGTTGTACGGTGATTGCATATTCCCTTGTTCATATTTACGCTGCAGGTTTTTCCACCATTAAAATCCACCATGAATGAACTGATGAACGTATTTCTCAAAGACTGGCATACTTGCATAAACATGCCCTGTAAGAGATAAGTCTTCCTCTATATTTAAGCTTAAGATAAAATCTGGCCTATGCAAACATGGCTTTGGTGCCATCCCTATTTTTTCCAAAGATAATTGAAAAAGCATGGCTCATTAAGAATATGGTTTTAAAGGCAGGCTAATTTCATTCAGCCCTACAGCAGATTAGAGCAATGGATACTCTTACACTGCAGACAATAGCCATGCTATGTGTAACTGGAATTGAAGCGCAAATATTTCTCAAGTTATTTACAACCTCAAACATGTTGAGGACAAAGCAGGAAAACAAGCACTGGATTGCAAACAGGGGGGGTTGGACCATACAAAGAGTCCAGGCATGAAAATGTAGTGTGACGCATGTGCAGGCTGGCACAAATGACTGCTATTTGGGTTGAAGCATTTTTGCTTCCATAATCATATTGATACATATGCTAGGGGAGACACTGAAGAGAAGCTGTGGCCAGGTCGACAGAATGCTGACAACCTGACCAATGTGTGTTTGAAATGTGTGAAGTAGTAAATGATTATCTGACCAAAAACCAGAAAAGGAGTTCTACTTGACTAGGTGTGGGTTAGAGCTCACCCTGCATTGCCCCGGTCTGATGTATATGTGTGAGAATGATAATGACATGGCGGTTGGCAGAGAATCCTAACCATTTACAGATTACTGTGTTTTGCTTTTCTCCTCCACAACGGATGTTGGTTTTTGGTGAGGAGCTCTATTGCTATGTATTTGCCTACAGCAAGATGACTGCAAGTGTAGTAAACAAAAAGCCAGATACGAGGACAATCAGCAACAGCCGTCAAAAGACACTGGCCAGAAACAGCATTTCCTCAACCACACCAAACACACAAAACATCCCAAGCAAATGCAGGCTGTGGCATTTTCTGAATATCTATATGTGGAGTGGATTACCAATTCTGTGCACAGATGGCTTTAATACATTTAAGAGAGGAATAATACATTCATTTGAAGCCTCAGATTTGGCATCAATCCGATATGTCAAATTTATCTCAAGTGAAATTCATTTTAAGGCTTCTGATTCCATGTGCAAACAGTAGAATGTAAAACACTTCTTTGTTCACGATTGAAAAGTTAAATCCTGGAAATTACATAATCACATCCTCTTTATTTTGGAAGAACATTGCAAATTGATCATATTCCAAGATGCAAGAAGTTAAGAACTGGACAAACAAGAGCAGATGTTTTGTAAAATCTCAGGAATATTTCCTCTAGCTGAACCAGGAATTTACCAAACCTTAGCCTGACACCTGTGGCTACTGCCATCCCTCAATAAGACCACACACACACCTTTCTTGGTGATACACTTGGCCAGTAACTCCTGGTAATTATATCCCACCAGTGGAGCTCAAACAGTGGCCACACATTTGTTTGTCAAAACTGGCCAATTCTTTATTTGTTGCTTGGTTAACCTTTGGCATTTGGATGTAGCCTTTGACCTCTGGGGCTGACAAATGGTTGACCCTGACATGTGGTGAGCAGGCAGAGGAAGTGTGTGTCTGTGAGGAAATTCTGATGGCCATGTGGCAATTCTCACACTGTCTTTGGTCACAAAGGCTGAGGGGTTTTGACTTGACCCACTGATTTGACCCTAGAAGACATGTTGTATATAGATGCAAAACACAAATAGTTGGTCCTTTATATGATTCTACATTTAAATCTGTTGAGATTTGATGTAATCTCGCAGACTGTGATGTGTAGAGGGTACATATTCTCGACATGCTCTGTACCTCCATATGGATTTAATAGCATCTCTGCACACAGTCAGTACTGAGCATGAAATGAGCTTCATTTCCAGCCAGACACAGTCAAGGTCAGGCAGCACATGTTCTGTTATGCCTTTGTTTATTAAGAAAATCTTTCTCATACTGTTGCACTATATTTACCTGCTAATATAATGTGCAAAGTCAATATGCCATTCAGGGGATGTAATATAATTTGCTGGTGACCGCTTTCTTGCCCCTGTAGTCCTTCATATGTGACTGAGTTAATTTGTACCCGTTAGGGGACAATCTTGCTGTAATTGGAAGTTAATGAAATGCTATCTTGAAGTGGACAGTTTATTTATTTAATCTATAAGACAAATAGGGCCTGGCTGGTCCCTGTTACAACTCTGTCAGCCACACTGCTGTTTCCAAAGTGTAAATATTTTAACTGATAGAGACAGATGACTCCCTTTCATAGGTTAAAAGGGTGTAAGTTGCCAAAGAAATTCTATCCAAATCGTTTACTACAGTCAATTCAACATGAGAGCGAAGATTTTTCATTTCTGCCTGTTTGCAATGGTATAGCCTTTGTAACTATAATGATTCTCCAATACTTTTTATATCATTAATAATTAAGTATATAAAAGTACATCACACAGCTGGAAATGTATTTGTAGATCCACTCAAGAGATCCACAATCTCTGTGAAGTTGGCTGTCACTCGAGGACTGCCCATGTGTAACGTAAGGTGTATCACTATGAGACCACTAATCAAATTTCAGAGAAAAGGTCATTTGTATTGACTTCCAAATCATAAGAAATGTGGTGCTTCGATGTGTAGAACTAGCTCCGGAGGAAAGCTGACAACTACTAATGTCTGGGTGGGTGCGAATGCAGAATTGGGATCCGATCCATTTGGGAGATGGCTGGTGTTCTGGTGACAAGACAAACCTCTTTGTTGATGTGTTCTCTTGTCCTTTTGCTCCAACCTCTACGTGCTCTCTGCCCTCATAGAAATCAATTACAGGCATTTAAAGTGACTTTGAGTCCATACGATCTACTCTTGACGACAACAGCAGATACAGAGGAGGTAAAGGTTGTGTGTAAGCGTGTGCACATGTGACCCCGGTTAATGCAATCTACTTTAAACAAACCTGTGCAGTCAGTGTTTTCTAAAGAGGGCTCATTTTTTAACCATTATTTGAGAAAAATGAGGGTGTGCTGGCTGCTAGGTGGAGATATAGTAATTCATTTCAGAGTCTGTCAAGCATGGAAAAGCACTCACATCATCATCATTTAGAAGCTGCACTTTTATAGAAATGTCAAACTACGGAGCTGGAAATGATTAAACCTCTGAATACGCCATGTCACGTCGAGGATTGAAGTGAATCACGAATAATTATAGAGACAGAACTAGTTGGCTTTTGATTATAGCTGAGATTGAGCAGATAGCCTCTGCTCATGTGCAAAAGCTTGTTCTCATGTTAAATTTGAAGACAAGAGGTAAAAAAAATAATCTCCAAAAGTGTACCACGCCGAGTCTTCCAAGGTATCTTGCACATTTGTCTGCCTATTCTTGATGTAGAAATAAGCAGTGCTGAACTGCTTGTTGTATTTGGCCAGATGGGAAGAACACTATCCCAGGAATTTCATGCATCTCAAACCTTTTGCCCACAATTCTGCTGGGGGAGACACACACAGTCACATTCATCAGCTAATCTCAAGAAGTCGGTAAACCGCATACCCGTGGTCCCTGGTCGCCTTGATCCCCCTGCGGAAGGCAAGAAAAAGAATGTCTTGAAATGCAAGGGTCGAACACACACTGAACACACACACACACACACACACACACACACACGTACAGTCGTAATAACAAGCTGAGGAGCTAGCATCAAAATCACTGAGGCATAATTCAGAACACATTGATAAAGAAAAATAATATGAGAACCCTCAACTATTCATTGTGGTTGAGAGTAAAATCACTTAAGATAACATGGACTGACATGAATTGGGTATGAGAGAAAGAGAAAGAGAAAGAAAGAGCACTGGTGTGAGGTTTGGTGGGTTTGGTGAGTGTGGGGAGGGTCGAGTATGGGCGAACTGCATTGCCAGGCCTAATTTTATGCCCCAGAAATCTTTGGCTTTCTACCTTTTTGGTGGAGTAGATCTCTGTGGATAGGGCACGTTCCGAAGGAGAAAATGTTTGGTTTCGAATAAACCGGTGTGTGGAAGACTGGTTTTTATCACACTAGAGTGATACCAAAAGTACTCCTTTGTTTGAAACAACTGAAGGATAACCAAATGTTGGACCTTGAATTATATCCTTAATCTGTCTAGAATCGGATAACTGAACATCCTTAAACCATCTCATATGATGCTCTCCTGTTGGCTGAGTTACAATTTAGCCACAGCAGTAAAATGAACCAAACAACTTATTACACATGGATGGAGATTTTGCTCAAACAAACTTTAATGTAATGCCTGAGCAATTTCAAATAAAACAGCTCTCTGAGTATTTGTAAGTTTTCATTGGGCAGTTGTTCCAAAACTGGATTTAACGGGAAAACAGTTGTGAATGGCCACACTGATGCGTGCTGTATTCGTCTTGGGTGGGAGGAATGCACACAGTTGTTTTTCATTTTGTTTAACTGCAGATGAAGTGGTTCACATGAGAGTCATGAATATGCATCTAATCAGCAAGACTTGGTTATTCACGATTATCTTAACGGATGCTCAACAATCATCTCAATCTGGTTTTGTAAGTCGTGCTTATGGCTTCTATTTTCTGCTTTAAAAGGGACACCAAATAAGAAATCACACTGTTGATTCATTATGCCGGTCAGTGACAACAACCAAAGTCATTCACCACCACACATTACTAGAAATCGTTTCTCTGTGTTTGACTTTACCTCTGGTTAGCACTCTCACCCCATTTCAATTTATGACTTGTATTTTACAGCACAATAATCTTACAAACATAAACATAAACACATATTGCCCAAGTAGTTGCTCACTTCATATGTAATATGAATAAATACTTAATCTATTCATTGCTGGCCTGTAAAACAGAACAGATCTTCCCCAGTAGCATGTATGTACTTTAAGCAATTTGTTTCCATAATAAATGAATTCAGGGACTTTATCAACTTTGGTGTGAATCAAGGGACCTCGTGGTTTAACTCTTCAAAGCAAAGGCACGGGCACACATTTGTCCCAGAGTCCTGCAGACTTATAAAGAGACAGTGTGGTTATTTTGCATGCTTCGCTGCCGTTTTATGGAGGAATGCTCAGCGAGGCATTTAAGGGCTCCAACTTGGGCTCTGGCTTTCAGTCATTAATGTTCTGTGCTGTGGATTTGTGAACGACGGGAGAATTTAAATATTCAGACAACGAGACATAATGTTAGGGTAACTTGAAGGCGAATGATTGCTGCAAATGAAAAATGACACTGAGTTGACAGTGAGGGGAGCAAAAACAAAGATTTTTTTTATTGGCTTGATGGGCTGGATATTAAAGACAAAAATGTTCCCTTTCTTAAAAAGAATAGTTTGACATATTGGGAAATAAGCGTGTTCAATTCTGAAATGAGAAGTATGAGAACATTGCTCCCACTCTCATGTCTGTACAGTAAATATGAATCTAGAGCCAGCAGCCGGTTAGCTTAGTATAAGGACTGGAAACAGAGGAAAACTGCTAGTCAAGCTAGACAGATTTTGTTACCTCCAGACAGAACCAAGCTACCGGTTTCCCTCTGCTTCCAGTCTTTGTACTAAGCTAAGCTGAAGCTGTTTGCTCTAGCTTAACATACAAACGTTCCCCTATTGTATTAAGCAGTTGAACAAAATATCTTGAGTAGAACAACAGAATACCAATTAATATATCAAACTAAATATAACTCACCTTTTCACCCTTTGGACCTGGAGGGCCCTACAAATAGAAAAAAAAAAAGCTTGTAAATTTTTTTTCCACAACACAAACAGGAAGAAAATGACAAATTATGCTCCATGTCAGTTATTTGTAATCACGTTGGTGCCATGGAACACTTTAGTAAGATACAATACACCACAAGAACAGTCAAACCAGGGCGACCAATTATGTTAATAAACAAAAGCCAATAAACAAACAGAGGTGCTTAACAAAGCTTGAATATCATAGACTTAGAGGGAGAAGGCACTAATTGAGTTTTGATGAAACTAACATTGTGTACCTTTTGACATCGTTTTCAGCATTTGATTAAAATGTCCTGTCACAGACTGGGAACTGGAACTATATGCATTATAGACAGCGGGCCTTATACAAACATACAATTAAAACCAAAAACAGGCCCAAATCAAGTCCATGTTTACTTAGAGGATCAAATCCAGCAATCGCCAACCAAGTTTTGGCAAGCACTTTGCAATATTGTGCCCTGAACAAGGGGAACACATTTTTATTTTTTTACACAGCAATTCTTGTGAGGCAGCTTTTGCATCCAACTTCTGTTAATCAGCAGGCAGGGACTCGTGGGTGGGCTCTGTAAAAGATCATGGGTGAAGTAGAGGATTTGACAATGAGGTGTGCATCCATATGCCGGAGGCTGATGAGCGTGTGCTCAAAAACACTATTTTTAACATTCAAGATGAAAGATGAAGCCCAGTATACTGGGCACTCTTTTTTCCTCTGAGGTCGCACTTTTGGAAAAAGCCAGCTTTGGAAAAATCAGTATTAGATCAGTGTCAGAAGAGTGACTAACTGACCACCCGCAACAATGTTCCTGAGCCCCGGCAGAAACAGACTGCTGTGCCATGTACACTAATCTGTATTTCACATGAAAAGCTACCTGTCAAATGTATTTGCTCTTTTCTGGTTCTTAAGTTTATATTTGAGAGCACATCTTTCACAATCACTTTCAAGATTTGGGAAATTGTGCATCTCTTCTAACTCTCTCATTGATTTTGTGACTGCCCAAAAAAAAAGAAGAGGTTGTTCAGCTTTGATTAATACAACTAGCTTTGCAGTGGTTACGTTTCCAGGCTAATACTGGCTAAATATGGTTTGTTTCCAGAGATAGACACACAGAGAAAAGTACACTGACACTAATCCATAGATTGATGACATTAGTATAAGACCCGTGTTTGGAGGCTGTTCCTGTGAGTCTGTGGACCAGTGACCCAGAAAAGCAGGCTTGCAGACACAAACAAGCTTCCACTGCACTGGCAGACAGTCTAAAATGGAAATGCTCCAGAGGTAGTCCAGCAGTTTAGTAGTCCACACCTCAGCCAATTTCTACCACACTGCTGTGGGGGGAAGTGAGGTGTAGCCTGCTCAGTGCCTATGGACATTATTTCTGATGCATAGTTAACTATCCATAGCTTTTCGTTTATGTATAGTGGTGGTGGTGTTCCCAACTGGATCTGCACTAGGCCATGAGGCTGTGATCCTGTACAGGGAGCTTGTGTAGTGCGTCGTCCCATTTATTCAAATGTGAAGCAACTGTGTTGTTCTGCCGACCTACAGGCAGAAACTAAAATCTGCTAAACCTGTGGTCAAGACCGTGAGGAAATGGATCATCGAGCCAAAGCTTGACTCACAATCCTGCTTTGACTGCACTGACTGGAGTGTTTTTGAGGCTGCAGCTACAGACTTAGATGAACTTTCAGACACTGTGAAATCCTACATCAGCTTTTGTGAGGAAATGTGTGTGCCAACAAAAACCTTCTGCACATACAACAACTATAAACCCTGGTTTACATCAAAACTCAGACAGCTTCGTCAGGCCAAGGAGGAAGCATACAGAAGTGGGGACAGGATCCTGTACAACCAGGCCAGAAATGCACTGACCAGGGAGATCAGAGTAGCAAAGATGAGCTACACTGAGAAGCTGAAAAACTGGGTTTCAGCCAACGACCTGGCGTCAGTGTGGAGAGGCCTGAAGGACATCACCAACTACAGGAGACCATCCCCCAACAATGTGGAGAACCATCAACTGGCTGACGACCTGAATGTGTTCTATTGTA
>JAVQJL010000736.1:0-16367 GCA_036024295.1 Nannoperca obscura
TTGATGATGAATCCGCTCGTGGTGGTGTCTGACAAGCAAATCTGCAATGTGATGTTTGCCAGGAATAATCAAAGGAGACTTCTCACTCTGATCAAGGCCTGAGTGGTGGAGGCGGCCTCCGACTCTCAAAAGGCAGTTTGCATCAATGAAGGGATCCAGATTTTTCAGAGGACTACTTTCAGGAATTTTCTCGTGTCTCTGAATACATTTGAACTCTTGAGCGTAGACTTCCTCTTGTACTGCTTGAATGATAATGGATGATGCTTTGCTGGATTCCTCAACAGTGATCTTAGCTTCACAGTAATGCCAGCCCTTACAGGAGCTGCTCTTCTTCAGAGTTGTGCTGAAAAATCGAGCCATGTGTATAAGACGAGTAATAGCACGAGTAAGTGACCTCCAAGAAGAGAACTTAGCAAACCGTTGAGAACCAAGTTGCTTGGATGATGTCGTAGTACTTAAGGTTGACACTACAGGCCGAATGTCTGGGTCTGAACTGTGATCAACAAGATTGTAGGTGTTCTCAGAGATACTTGGCGGTCATCATGTCATACTGACCACTCTGCTGTTCATTCATGCCATTTTTGTCAATCAATCAGTGAAACTTAAATTGTCATGCAGATTTCTTACAATTCAATTTCCATTAGAAAAGGGAGAAATCCATTGAGTGTGAAATACTTTTAAGGTGAAATATGTGTGCAGGAAGTGTAGAGTTTCAAAGCAAAATAGAAAGTGGAAGCATTAAGGTAAAAGCAACTGGAAGAAATAATGAATGAAAACAGCAGGGGAAATAGCAGAATAGTGGTGGGTATGGTATGACTATTATTGTACTGGTGGAATTAAAGTAGTGGAAATGATCGTGGAAGATATGGTAAGTTTACATTAACTGCGGAACAGGGGAAACTACACAGAAATAAGTGAGAGAGAATTTTGGCAATATTCAGAAGGATTCACTTGATTTGGAGAAATTCCGGGTGCAGTACAGAGACTAAGCTCTGATGTGTAAAAGCATTTTCAACTTGTTTAGCACAATCTTGTAAAATACAGTGTTGAGTGCAACAACAATAACATCCCACAAGAGCCGGGACACCTTCCTTGGTCTGTCTGTGCCTTGTGAGTCAGCCACAGCAAATTGTTTTTCTCTGATAACATTTCCTGATAACATTGATTGACTCCATAAAATCAATGTAAATCTGTAAATAACCAATTTGAATATACATGTGTATATAATATACATACATTTGAAATATGTTGTATATAATAGCTGTTGCCATCTAGTGGATGTAGAAACGTTAAGTAATGTTATACCACCAGGTTTTTTTCAGGTTGCAGATATAAAAATATGAAATTCACATTTTAAGTGACACACTGGTTTCAAGATTTAAGTAACACAAATAGCCTGTCTGCTCTCTCTCTTCTCCCCCCCTCTTCTTTCCATTTCCCATGAATGTGAGTGGTGATGGTGGATGTGCAAGTGGTGCAGAGAAGTGACGATTTTAGGAAATTTTAACTGGCGCGGCCCAGGGATGGCAGTGGATGCCTACAGGTGGCCACAGTGTGTTGTAAATGTGTGCACACAGTGTGCGGAATATATTATATGCATTAATATTGTACAAATATTAGGCAAAAACTCAAACCAAAATTATGCATACACATAACTGATGCTGGTCAGCCTCCCATTTTTCTGAACCTTTATAGTGAAATAGCCTAACATTAACAATGACAAATAAGATCTTTATCTGAGCTCATTTACAAAGGCTATAAAGTAGTCTGATGCTCTAAGCAAACCACCAAACATAAATGCATTATGCAAACCCAGGGTTCTATCTTCCTCTAAATTAACTCAAAATGGCTTACTCGAATTATATAGTATACCATACATTATAGAATATACTGACACAATAAGAATTTGAATTATTATTAGAATAAGAATTAGCGTGGATGTTTTTTAAAAGGGTTCTGATCAGATTTAAGGTTGCTAAAGTCATGGACTGTTCTGCAAAATGAACTGCAATGTGTTAGGCACTCCCTGCCATTGTACACCAACATAAGCCAGTATGTTTGGGGATGATATCAAGACCTATGACTGATGCAGTAAGAAAATTATGCATGTTAATGTGCAAGTAGTGATAGCAGAAACTGCACTGCGGGGGGGGTTTGTGTGATTTGTGTTCCGCCGATGGCAAAACAACTCCCCTCTTAAAGGCAAAGCAGCACAGACCAGATGAACAGGGTACAGGCATTGTGGGAAATACGGGGGTCTTGGACCCCTTAATTAACAAGGGGGTCTCAAAATTAAGCTAATTATTTTGTATTTATCTTTTTGTAAAAAACAATTCATGTTTAAATATTGAAAGGTGAGAACACAGAAAATGTGACAGTGAACAGGCAGCTGATGACGTGGTTACCGATGACATTTGGCATGAGAGGTATGAGTGCATGTCTATTGAGTTTGTCTGAACAGGAAACACACATGAAAATGATTTGCTGAAAGTGTGGAGCTTCTGCCTGTTTTTGATTATTTATCTATTTACATTTATTTAGTTCCCCTCTGTGCGGCTGTGGCGCAGGCCACCCCGTGAGAACTTTAAAACATTTATTTTTTCCGCTGAGAATGAAAAATGGTGCGCATATATATATATACACATACAGTCAAGCCCAAAATTATTCATACCTTTGGCAAATTTTAACTTAAAGTGACGTTTATTCAACCAAGCAAGTTTTTTCTTGATTGGAAATGACACCGGCGTCTCCCAGAAGATTATAAGACAATGTACAAGAGGCAACATTGTGGAAAAAATCAGCTTTTATTTACATTTGAACGAAAAGTGGCTTGTCCAAAATTATTCATACCTTTCTCAATAATCAATAGAAAAGCCTTTATTGGCTATTACAGCAATCAAACGCTTCCTATAATGGATGACCAGCTTCTTGCACGTCTCCACTGGTATTTTTGCCCATTCATCTTTAGCGATGAGCTCCAACTCTTTCAGGTTGGAGGGTCTCCTGCCATCACTCTGATCTTTAGCTCCCTCCACAGATTCTCAGTGGATCCAGTCAGGACTCTGGCTGGGCCGCTGCATAGCTTCTTTTATCTGCCAATTCATTACCCTCCACCCCTATATGTGCTGGTACCCATAAAAACTTCACCACAATGCCCATTTTATTAATTCTATACATCATTTGATATATTTCCAACACAATATCCTGTCTAACCTCTGATTCTATGTTCCTTATGCTACTTAATTTGAATCTTGAATCTGACCCTATTATCACCTTATTTGACTTGACCTGTTCTACCCACCCTAACGCTAACAGTAATGCTAACATCTCCCCTGTGTACACCGACAGTCTATCATTAACTCTTTTATTTATCACTACATTTCTTTCTGGTATTACACAGGCAATCCCTACTCTGTCACTGCTGGATTTCGATGCATCTGTATATACTTTCAAATATTCGCTATACTTTTCATTAATGTACTTCTCGACTCCCCTGCTCACCTTATTTCCCCCCACTAACTTCATATCCACTTTAACCTCCTCCACCACCCAGTGTGGAACCTGCGTTACTGGTACCACTGGACTAACCTCCATATCTCCTATCCCTAACTCACCTACGACTTTCCCTATAACCCATCCAAAACTTCTGAACTGTTTTTTCCTTTTTTCCTGACATTTATCCAATACCCTCTGATTCATTCCCTCCAAGTTATTTAGCGCCCGGCTTTTCATTTTGAAGCGCATTTTCGGTCGCGGTATTAATGCGTCACCCCGTTGATTATGACGTTTTTAGAGAGCGGCGCCGTTTCAGACTGGAATGGGAGCTAGCGATTTCCCCCATATTTTGATAGTTTAATCCGTGAATGGCGCCAAAACAGGACCCGAAACCTAAATTTCAAGAAGGTAACAAGTTGTCTGATTTCATTTCTGATAAAGCAATGGTGTCGGTCAGTGCTGGAGCATGCAACGTTAGCTAGCTCTGTGGTCGAAACAACACTGCCGCCGTCGAACATGCTAGCGTTGTTAGCCTTCATTGTTGTTGCACAAAACAGGTCTTGATCATTTTTATTCGCCATGTTAGTTACATATTAAGATTTTTTTCTTTACAACATAGTGTAACGTTAGCGGTAGCGTATCGGGGAAGTCCATGGTTTTCAATTTCAGAAATGTTAGTCGCAATAAGCAGTAGCTTCATTCATGCAGTGTTAGCTCCTTATTGATTTCACCGCCCACCTTACTGTTCTCACAGCGAGTTGTTAACGGAGTCCTAGCTGGCCTACTGTATGGCTAACTGCTGCGCTCTTATTGTATCAGGTTTATCAACTGCACTGTGTATTGAAAGTATTTCGGTGGTCTTTGTTGGTGTGGCCAATCAACACTTTCTCAAGTAAAACAAAAATAAGAAGTAAAAATAACGGTTACAATATTTCAGGAATTACTTGTAATATGTAGCATATATTTCTTGGTTAATCATTGAGTTCATAATTGTAAAAGAAAGAAAATGCCTCATTCAATGTCATTAAAATGGTACACAGTTTGATGTTTTAGTATACATTTGGATCATAATTAAGACTGTCTCAATTGAAACTTATGTAAATTAACTTAATGAAGTGTACTGCAAATTCTCAGTCATGAAGTAATTATGTTTATTAGGGCAGAAATGATTGGTCAATACATTTTTTATTAAAAGTAATTTGCCAAACAAAACATTTTCAGCTTATCAATATGGGGATTTGCTTCTTTTCTCTGGCTTGCATAATTGTAAATCGAATCTCTCTGGGTTTTAAAAGCTAAATGGTCATATTTTGTAAAATATTCAACATTTATAATGAAAATAATTGTAAAGTTTTCTGCTCAGCCCTTCCCTTCATACATGTTCAACTCTTGACTCTATTCTGACTTAACTTCATTAACTGTGACTAAAACTCATTTACAAACTTTGATGTAATTATTGTTCTCGGCCATCAGAGAGAGGTCAGTGTTTGTTGCTGATGTGCGAGACGTTCGAGAAATGAAATTTCAGGTGTAATAACAGTTCAGGTTTGTCTCAAGCCTTGTCGTTAACCTTCAGCGCGCCTCCGTGTTTGTGTGCACGCAAGCAGCTTAGGCCGCTTTTAAACTATCATTTTGTTGTACTTGGACTACTCTCATGCTGATTTTTATTGACCAACACTCTGTTCAGGTGAAAGAGTGCTGTGTTTTCATGGGCCATTGCTCTACGAAGCTAAGGTAGGCCGCCTTAGTTAGCCCATTTCTGTGATCATGTGATCCTCATCTGTGTCTAATATAAAGATTGCTGACAATAAGTTATGTCTCTCTTTGCAGTGTGTTAAGATAAACATCAAGGACAAACAAATCAAATACTTTATTCATTACAGTGGTTGGAATAAGAAGTAAGTGTTTTGATAAAATAAGTCAAGTTTTTAAGATTTGTACAGTAAAGATTTCCCAAGTGCGTGATATCTTTCTTGGTCTTTTATCTTCCAGCTGGGACGAATGGGTTCCTGAAAGCAGAGTGCTTAAGTATGTGGACAGTAATCTGCAGAAACAGAAAGAGCTTCAGAGGGCCAATCAGTAAGTCCATTCTCTTTTTTTCCCCCTTTAATGTTCACAACTAACTTTAGTGTTTTTAAATGTCATTATAATGAGGTTTTGTTAGGAGCAAGGACCATAGAGAGAGCAAACTAAGACAAAGTACGGTCATCTAATTATAGTAGAATATTGTGTTTTACTTGGTAAACATGTTTATATAATATTTCAACATTTAGAACAGACGACCTCATGTTTTCCAACATACTGGGACACACAGAACAGTGCATTAAATAAAAAAGATGAGTTCTGCAAAGCTATGCAGCCGAATAAATCCGCCGCCGTCTGTGCTGAAATCTTCTGACGGACTTACAAGAATATGAATGATTTATAATAAGTAATTGAACTTCATGTTGTCTTCTTAATTCAGAGACCATTATGTAGAAGGAAGAATGAGGGGTGCTGCGCCGAATAAGAAGATACCTGCTGCACCGCAGAAAAATGATGTGTGAGTGCAAGTCATTAGCCTGTCCCCTGCTGCCAAGCTGTTTTCGAGGTGTTACACCTGTTAGTTCTTTTTTTTATTATTTTAACACCCGTCTCTTTCCCCCCTTTTTGTAGTAAAACCAAAAAGAACAAACAAAAGCGTAAGTATATCATGTCGTATTTACACAATTGACACTGTCATTCAGCAGGTTTTTCATCATTATAATAGAAGCTATAAATGATCAATAACGTTGGCATTTCTTCCTTTCTATGAATTCACAGTTACGTATGCTTCCGGCCCTGCAGCTCCTGGTGCAGGAGAAGGAACAAGTTCAGGAGGAGACCCAACCCACCCTCCACGAAAGAAGAGGGCACGTGTTGACCCAACAGTTGAAAGCGTAAGTTCATAAATCTACTAAATTGGTTTCTTTTTAATTTTTCCAATTAATGTCAAATAATTTTGAGCTGCAGCAAAAGTAACTGAGTGGTTTAAATCTCTGGAGTTGAAGCTTTATAGTGGAAACACTCTGTGAAGACGCCCTGATAAAAAAAAAAAGCTTATTTCTAAAATCTGCTCAGGAGGAGACTTTCATTAATCGAGTGGAAGTTAAAGTAAAAATCCCTGAGGAGCTGAAACCATGGCTCGTGGATGACTGGGACCTGATTACAAGGCAAAAACAGGTTAGTATCCAGCGACTTTACACCTTTTTCCACAGCATTTTGTTCATTTATATTGTCACATGTATTCACACTGTGACATTTTAGTTATTTATCCACGTGTTTTGTTTTCATCCTTTTTGTTTGATGCCTTCAGCTTTTCCACCTACCTGCCAAAAAGAACGTCGATGCAGTCCTCGAAGATTATGCAAACTACAAGAAATCAAGAGGAAATTCTGACAGCAAGTAAAAATACACATTGTTACCCGTCATTGTTGTAGATCATGCAGGCAAAGCAAAATCACGACTTGCTTGTTTATCCATTTCAAAGCTCAGTGGGTCAAGGAGACATAACTCGTTTCTTCCCCCCCCTCCACTGCTCAGAGAGTTTGCTGTGAACGAGGTGGTCGCTGGTGTCCGGGAATATTTCAACGTCATGCTGGGGACACAACTTCTTTACAAATTTGAGAGGCCGCAGTACGCAGACATCCTGGCCAACCACCCAGATACGTCTATGTCTCAGATCTACGGCGCTCCTCACCTACTCAGACTGTTTGGTAAAAACACCTGCACGTTACTTTTGCTGTAGTGTTTATTACTTAAAACATCTGTAGCTGCCAAGTGGGAATTGGAATTGCTGAGCTGGCCAATGTTGGATCACAGAAAGACACTCGTGTTTTTCTTAATTCTGACTTTAAAGCCCTGAAATAAATAATCAGATAATATTTGGAAATTAATTCTGGCTTCTAAGAGAGGAACATTAATTTAGTTGTAAACATCAAAAAAAGAAAATCTGTGCATTGGTGTACAGTTGAAGCCATCATAACAGCCTCCTAACCTGCTATTATATTATATTATCATATCTATGAAACACTCTTGTAAGCCACATCAACTAGAAGCACATAGAGATATTAGATACATGAGAGCAGACGGTTTCTTTGAAGTATTTTTCATACAGATCAGCATTCATCCCACTACCAGCATGGCCTTTGTTCTATACAGTTAAACACTTAATAAATCACCTCCTTGTGACGATCAGTAAAGTGGAAATATTGAAAAGAAGGTTTAAGGCCATGTGTTGTGTAAGATTCTGTCTTTTGTTTGATTTTTCAAAGTGAGAATTGGAGCTATGCTGGCGTACACTCCCCTGGATGAGAAGAGCCTTGCACTGCTGCTCAGTTATCTACAGGATTTCCTCAAGTGAGTATTCACAAAACCATTTTAATGAAGTGTATATAATAATGCTTGTATTAATTCATCTGAAGCACAAATTAGTAAAATGTTGCTCCATTCCAGGTATCTTGTAAAGAACTCTGCGTCGCTCTTCAATGCAAGTGACTTTGAAGTTGCGCCTCCAGAGTACCACCGCAAGGCAGTTTAAGGTTTTTAAATTTTCTGAAACCGTTGTGCGTTGAAGTTCGGAGACGACATTCCCGAAAGGATGTGATTTCACAAAAAGCCTTCGGAGAACGGATTGTGCGAGATCTGTTGATTTATTAAGGAAGAATCAGTGCAAGATGTCACACTAATCCCTGGACAAATTCATTTTCTTTCATGTGGAAAGCTGCTGAGTACGCTCTTCCTGTATTGGTATGTTTTTCAGTACCACTTTTTAGTTTCTAAGACCCTTGTTTTGTCCAGTGTTTACCAAGATCTTTTGAAAAGGAATTTCATCAGGATTATTTTTTTGGTTTCCCGCTTTGGTTCCGATGCTGGCAAGATTTGCCTTGTAGGCCGTCATCATTTACTAATAAAAGTATTTCATTCTCATGCTGTTGGTCCGTCTGTGTGTTGAAATGTCTTAATTTGAAATAGCTTGTTACTGATGTCAGTAGGTTGTACTAAATTGAGCATATTGGAGATTTCTTGTGTTAAATGCCTTTAATCTGTTGATGAAAATGCTTCATGGAAGGTGCACCAGAGTGGATTTAGACAAGAATATATTTTAGCCTTTTGCCAGATAGTTTAGAGAGGAGCCATGTTTGTTTAGTATCTTCAGCAACTTAAGTTCATCAACGGTAAATTATTCAAATTGCCCCCGGTCAAACTGTGTACACTGTAATTAAGGTTGCAAATATGCAGTTTAAGTTTAATATGAAAAAGATAAGGATAACTGGTGGGGAATAAAGCAAATTGTCAAATGATAAAATGCAATATTTAAAACCCAATAAAATACTTAAATCCAGATGATGATTGGATAAACATAAAAAATTCAACATTCAGTCTTTAAACCTTTATAAAATTGGATAAATGACCAAATGAATGATAATACAATTGAATAAACCATTAGAATCCAGTAATAAATGTATAAAATGACATTGATCCTAACCTTTACCCAACATTTTTACCAGTCGCTGTTCCTTAACAGCTGATGATTACAGCTGGACACAGCCAGGTCAAACTCAAACAAGCGGGGAAATTGTTGTTTTTAAAATGGAAGAACTGCACAGAAATGGCTGTTAGTGACACATTCACGAGTTAAACTTTAACTCTTTGGGCACATAAAGACAATGATTGATTAGATCATAGACTGATCAGACCTCTGCTCAGATTGAAGTTGGGTGGGGCTTTGCTGTAAAGGATGTGATTTCACCAAACTAATGAGCCACAACAATAGAGTGGGTGGGGTTTTCTCACCTCAGCACCTGATTGTGAACGTGACATTTTGCTTAGTTTAGTGTAGTTTACGTATATACACTTCTTGAAAATGTTATTTCTTCTGGGCCGGTGTCTCAAAGATATTTTAGGCTGCTCACTGGGTTTAGGCCATTTAGTTCTTAGATTAATCGAATGCAAGTTAGACAGTGTCACTAAAATAAGGATTGACTACAAAAAGGTTAGCCTGCCTACCAAAACTGAGACCCATACTGTATCTCCATTGTAGCAATCATTGACACCTGCTGAGCAGTGTGTGTCCATGGTAACAGTCTGACACCTGCTGATCAGTGGTACACAGTCCAGTCAGGCAGCTTCAGTGAAAACAGCTGTGTAGGTGGATTGAGGCTTTAAGCATTAACACATAATTCCAAACCACTGTTTTCAATATTTGTTTTAGTTGAACCCCTTTCTTCTGTCTACTATCTTGCTGTCAGCCTGTCCGTCCACTCTGTCACCGCTCTGCTGGGATTAACAGGCACTATTAGTCTCAAACTGGCTGCTCATGTCCCCTTTCTGTCTGCTTTGTTTAGTTAACCTGAAGTCTGGTCTACGCACAGACTACAGTCTGCTTTTCTTCAGCTAATTGTGGCTTTAATGACAGCAGCCAAGACTCTAGTTCTTCCCATCTGTTAATAAAAAAATCTGACAGAACTTATGACTTACTTACTAAGAACTGGACATGTGGTCTTAATTGAAATGCTTAAAAGAAATGTTCCCGGGCCTGTGCTGTAGTTCTGCCTCAAAGCTTTTATTACTCCACTTAAAAAAAATAAATTCAAGCAAAGTGGTGAATGTGATCAAGCTCTGGGGTTACATAGACATACACACCTGTGAGCTTTTTCCTCTGATATTGGCTGAGAATACTTTCATGCTCTTATGGTGCGGATTCATCAAACCAGGGTCTCCTGCTGCCAGTGGAGGAATAACATCCCGGTGATGGAAAGCATGTGGTGCAGTCAGGGTGTATTGTTGAGGAAAGAAATGTAACAGGCAATTGAAACCAGGCCAGATGCCCTTCCTCCTCTCACCTCTCTGCACTAAAATGTGTTTGGCAGAATCCCCTCCAGCTGGCTCCGTTTCCACAGTTGTGACTTACTTGACATGAAAAAGAGAAGCAAAATATTAGTTTCAGACTGATTTGTGGTTTCATCGATGTCAGCTGCTTGCAGTTGTTATGGCAAGAACCATTCAGACCGTTTCAAGAAGAATCCCTTTAATCCAATTTCCCCCGGCCTTAACCAGTGCCATATGCATTTTCACTTGACTGTGCTCTCAGATCACAGCGCCCCGATGGCTTTTAACAGCCCATCAGACAGACTGACAAGCACACAGAGCTCCTGCAGATCCATTCAGGGAGATACCTCAGTTCCTGCTCCTTCCTTTGGCTCCCTTTACTGCTGCGATTAACACTTCACACTCTGCGTTAGAGGCCGGGTCACCAGGAGGCCTTCCTCTGGTGCGAGGGCTTTTATCTGACCCTGGTGACACGGAGCCTCAGTGCTGTCATTACCCCGTAGATGAGAGAGACGTATGCATGGTACAGCTACGGCTAATGAGGCTCGTTCAAGTCTGAGTGATGGTTTCAGCAGGTTTCCCTCCACATGGGTCTGTTCTGCCAACCGAAGACACACTTCAGACAGGTCCAGGAGCGGCTTAGTTTAGTCCTGAGTTCATTGCCCTTAAGGGATTATCATACACGGGATTGAACAGAATATTTTAGCATCTATGTGTGGTTCTGTTTTATATATTAGAGCAAATACGCGTTTTCTCTCTGAAGCATTGGTGTAAAGAAAAGTCAGTGGCGGAAAGTACATCCAGTCAAGTACAATTTGATGGTACTTGAGATTGTTTGCACTGTGTTGTACTTTTTTACTCCACTACATTTGACAGCTATAGTTAGGTTACTTTACAGATTGAGAATTAACATACAAAGTGTATGATCCGTTTAAAATATGATGATTTGTTTTTTTGTAATTCATTTAATTTAAAAAAATACTGATTGTAGCTGTTGTAAGTAAGACATCGCAGAACACCACCACTGGAAACACGTTTGATTTGATGTAATGCTCTGCGAGAGTCACCAGATGACAGTATTGCACAGAACATCTATAAAGCCTCAGTCTCTATCTCCCAGTCACACGTTTGAGTTCTCAGTATACAGTTTCCATGAGGATTTTTCCGTGTTGTCACTGACACTGTTGGCTCCTTTGATTTTTTTTTTTTCACCGATTTTTTTTCTTTATTGTCATCTAATCCTTCTCAGTCTTCCAGCGTTTTTCAAACCATAAACTCAAGACGAACCCCCCCTCCTATTAGACAACAAATGTTATCGGTTTAACTGACATTTGTGCTCTATATGAGTCCTCCAGAGCGTATCCGTCTGCTTCGGGCTCTCTGAGGTGAAAAACCGTCAGTGTTTAATGTGGTTGTGAATGTTTCCCCAGACTAGGAGTTAGTGGTAGACTAATTACACAGTGGGCACGCAGCCTCAGTAGCACACTGCTGCCAGAGCCTTGTGTGACTGTATGTCATTAGTATTGGAAAAGTGCATTTGCCACAAAGGGCTGCGGTCACTCTGAGCCATTAAAACATGAAAGAACATACCCCGCTCTTCTGGAGAAGGAATTTGCAAGACATAAACAGCCTGTAAAATGGAAAACTACATCTGTGTCCATTTGTTTTCCTGAAAGGCGTCCAGGTTTGGTAATTCTTACTGAAATTCTTTCCAATAACAGAGAGGGTTAGTCCAAATAAAGGGGAAGCACTGTTTGATCCATCTGTTTGCAATGCGGTGTAGTAGTGGTTTTGTGCACAGGATCTCAACTCAGTGGGAGACTAAGAAATTGTGGAGGCTTTAGAGCATGTTGGGGCCTTTACTCAGTTTACAATCCGGGTTTATGATGAGTGTGATGAGCCCTTTGCTCAGCTGAAACAGGACCACAACCCAGAGCATTTAAATATTGTACTCTTTACTCCACTTTTACTAAAATAAAGGTTCTGAATGTTTTGTCTCCCCAGAGCGTGGTCATTTTATTCTAATCAGAGTGTGAATGAGGAGAGTCTCGCCTGAACTGTATGAGGTAGTTTCTTCTCGTTGAGGCACTGTTTTCATACTGGGTTTTCTGATCTTGCAAATAAATGTAGGAGTAACACTATCTGGAGTAACAATATCTGAGTCTTGAAAAAGTAAAATGATCCAGTAATTTAAAAGGCTAACGAGTCTACAGCCATGCTAGCAGCTCTGTGAGGCTAGACACCGAGATACTTTGAGCTAAATACTAATGTTTATATGCTAACACGTCAATGTTTAGCAGGTAAAATGGTCATCTTAGTTTAGCGTGTTAGTGTGCAAACATTGGTAATTAGCACTAAACACAAAGTATAGTGGGCTTTGCAGGTATTTGGTAAAGTATCAGTCTAGCCACACTGCTAAAATGGCAAAAAAAAAAAAAATAATTGAGGAAAGTTTGTGTAGTGAAAGTTTTTTGGGGGGGGCTTTCCTCCACTGTTGATTATTTGAGACCCCATAGATTTATATTATGACCTCTTGTGGGGGACCTGATCCCTAGGTTAGGAACTCACAGTACACACCATTAAGTCTGAAAGAGTTAAGACCTCACCTCAGATAGTGACTGGGTGCATCTGAGCCTGTCAATGAAATAGTTAAATGTTAATTTAATCTACACGGACCTCAGTATTATTAGACATCACCTTGCCAGAAAATGTTGTTTTCTTTTGATGTCGAGCAGGGATGTAAAAAGCTGCGAACTGGCAGCTCTGAATATCTGAATAAGAGAACCCGCCATCTCGCTCCCTCATTAGGCTGAATACTGAGCTAAAACACCTTTTCATGTCACCTTAGTAAACAGCTTAATGTGTTCCTCTTTCATCTGCTATCCCCCCGTGTCTCCCTGCAGCTTTGATCCACGCCTGAGTGTCTGGGTATGATTGCACCTCTGCGCTGTAGATTTGTCTCTATGTTAATTTAGATTTTCCGATAAGCCATTTCTGAAAAAGCCCCTTCACAAAATAAATGCAGGGCTTAACCCTCACTTAACCCTCGACACCTCTCCAGAGCGATGAATCCCCATCCCAGGATTTTGCAGCCCTATGGTTAAAAGAATGTCTTATATTTCAGGAAGCTGTTTCTTTTTCTTTTCTTTTTTTTTTTATTCATTATTTTACAACAATACAAGACAACATAACATAGAGATTTATGATGGAGTCATCTAATCCCATATATAGAAAACAATAGTGAAGCAAAACATAAGGAGACAGAACTGGACCAAACACAACACTTCATATTGTAATAAGTTGCAGGACTGCTGATAAATACATTTTACTGTGTTGTATTTTATTGGTGTGGTGGTCAAACTGACCAGACGTTTTAGACACTTTGACAAACTAGGGGGCCGTGGATATGATCATCTATGGATAGGACAATGTGAACAGACGTTGCTTTGGGTAACCCCCACGTTTTTTAGCCATATAAAGTTCAGTAACGTGGACTGGAATAAGTGGCTTTTGTCTGTTGTTACACGCACCTCAGCTGTCCCTTTGTCAGCGGATGAGTGCAGCTAATAATGGAGGTAAAATGCCAAAGAAATGTCGTGATACAAATAAATCTGTTTGCAAAATAGATTGAAACGATGTTTTAACCAGCAGAGGGCAGACTAAGCTGAGGAATAGTCAGGTGAGCTGAAGCTACTCTATTACCATTTTATTAGGTACAGCTAGCCTAAACTAATCCAGTCTAATACAACAGCCTTTCAGTACGTCTAAAATTGTAATGTTCAGTTTAAGTTTTCACCCCATTTATATCTGACGGTAGACTAAATATTAGAAACACCTCTCAATACAACATAACACAAAAAAGCCTATAAAATGTACTTAAGGTTGAATAAACAGAATTGAGGGAATGAGAATTTGAGTGCACTTGTAGTAGCATAGCAAACAATGTCACAAAATACTGTACAGATATACTATAGATTCAACTTGAAAACTAAAATTAATAATCAATGAATAAAATAAAGTAGACAGTATAATGGCAGTTTATTAAAAATTTGCTTTTTCTAAATGGATTGCTCAACAGGACAGGCAGCTGCATACTTAAGGTTTGTAGGACTGTAATGGTGATATCTCATTAGGAGGCCTGAACCATGACAGTTACATCTCCTCCAACTGTGCCGTTGGTCAGTTCTCGGTTGAGTGATTCTTCCTGACCTCGGCGTGCCACAGCGCTGCCCTCAGTGTTCAAACTATCCATGTTGCTTGTTGACAGCAGCTCCCGTCCGGGGCTCCCAGGACTGGCCTGATGCTGACCTCCTGCCAGTCTTCTGGAAGAGAGCAGGAGAGTGGTTTGGACTGGGAGGAGAGGGGAAAGTCGAGTGGAGTAATGAGGAGGGGAGGAGAGTTTCTTGACAGCTTTTTTGCCTCGCCAGTTACGCACATACACATACACGCACGCGCGCACACATTGAGGGATTTTTTTATAGACTTTCCTCCCACACATTTCAGATGTGCAAGTCCAAGGGCAAAGTGTTCATTTATTCAATTACTACTTTCTTTTTACTTCCAGGTACTCCTTTTATACGTTATAATTAGTTGTCAGGTGTATGATGACAGAAATATTTTGACGGTTGTTATTTAATTTGCAAGCTGATATAATGGAGCATGAGCTTACTTCATGTGCAACTGGGTGTGTTGACGACAGGAACAGAAAGCAGTGTGTTATTATAGTTTTAAAGGAAAATGATAGGTTCCCTCTATGCTCATAGCAACACATAGAGGAGATGAATTAGCCCAGAATTTTGTGCTGTGGATCAAACAGAAATGGCAGAAAATCAATTAATGATTAATATGCCATCTGTTGATGGTGGCGTTTTGAATATCAATACAACTCCCCTCGGATGTTTAATCACCTGATACTATTGTGTTGGAACACAACAGCAGAGCTCTTGGAAGTGCCGTAGTGTCAGCGAGCTCAAATGTTTTGATCCACCTCCATGATGCTCATAAGATATTCACCGCTCCAGTGGAGAAACATGTCTACGGGGCCCCAACAGTGAGGCGTACATGCAGATATCTGCTCTGTGTCTGGGGCAGGCTGCTGTTGAGATCCCACCCAAGGCAAGGCTCCATTCATGCTGCAGCATGGAGGATGTTATGGATATGGCCTTGACAGCGCGATCTAACCCTGAGGCCTGAAGAGGGACAGGAAACAGTTGGCTCTTGGTCGACTGAAGTGGTGCCTGGGACTTTCCCACACGCCTTAGGATCCTCCTCATTCAGCCTGGTCTGTGGTTGGAGCGTGTGTCTGCACCACTTCACACCAGGGAGAGGGGGGGGTGACGCGCAGGCTCACTGTAGAAGTTGAAGAAAACTTTTCAGAGGGGATTCATTGCCCCTTAACTGGGAGAACAGCATAAATTATTTGCGCTGGCAGATGTTCACAGACCCAAATATGCATGAATTTGTAGAGCTGGCAGGCTTCCCTCAGCCAAACGTAGTGGTTTTCACGATGCGTGCAGGAGCAGTTGTTATTCTGGCTGTTTTACAGAGAACATTAATCTGAGCTGTCAGCACCACCAACCACTTTGGTGGAAATTATTTCACTCCTTAATAAGGGAACTCGGGTGCTGTATTACATACGGCGGTCAGGGCAACATTCTTGGTGGGTCTGTCATCATGTAGCTGTTCTCCAACAGTGGGCCTTCTGTGTTTGGCCTGTAGCATACTGTGTAGAGAGAGAGATGAAAAGAATACACTAACTAGACATTAAATGAAACTACTATCTCTCACATCCTCTCTGCTGAGAGGAGATGAAGAGTACCTCCTGCCAGGAAGAGGGAGAAATCCAGTATTATATTGACCTGTCTCTGATTTTTTGTTATTTTGACAACAGGCTGTTTGTCTTTTCTTGTATGTACACTACCGTTCAAAAGTTTGGGGTCACCCAAACAATTTTGTGTTTTCCATGAAAAGTCACACTTATTCACCACCATACGTTGTGAAATGAATAGAAAATAGAGTCAAGA
>JAVQJL010000746.1:0-40519 GCA_036024295.1 Nannoperca obscura
AGATAGATAGATAGATAGATAGATAGATAGATAGATAGATAGATAGATAGATAGATAGATAGATAGATAGATAGATAGATAGATAGATAGATAGCACCTGTTCATTCAGTCACTTGGAGAAAAAACACCTCTCTTGATCTACAATGCTAATACCAAATAGGTTCCCTTTAATAAGTATCTTAATCTCCTGAAGCTTTCCCTTAAAAAACTAATAAAATAAAATCAGAGTGCCCACAGATCTCAAATACCTTCTACAGCCTTGAAACACAAAGATTTAAGTGCAACATTTCACTCATAAACTTTATGCCTCAGGACTGGATTTTAATCAGCTGCATCCAAGAACCAGCAACTTGTTCCACAAACACTAGTGAATCACTTCTGATGAAAAACATTTGTTGGTGATCTCCTTTCCTGTTTTTGCAGTATTTTCCATGCACATCAATCAGTATTCCACCTCTGAATCACTCTTAACTGGCACCTGCCAGTCATACACTGAAACAGTTGCAAAGCAACTGTTAAATTTTGTTGCCAATTAGCCTAAGCCATAGACAGCCTGGCAAAGTGTTGCTTATTTATCCAGCAATAAACATTAACACACGGTAACAAGAGCCAGCCGGCTTACCTCGAGTCAGGTGTTGTTTTTGGCCTTCCTCTGTGTAGAAGTGTCCACCGCAATATTTAATTCCATGGCAAGACCTGGCACATCTTGGTTTTAAGTTCATCCTTCAGTCCCATGCTGGAAAGAAACTCTCTCCAGAGTGCAGTAGTTGAGCTAGCTGGTGGCCCAGGTGAGCTCATATCTGCTTTAGGAGCAGCTGTCACCAGAAGGCCTGGCTCACATCAATATCAGCTCCAGAATCACTGGTACTTTGTACTCCCAATGCCTCACATCACCACTGCAATTGCTGTTGTTTGTAATCTTCACTGTTTGTTTGATTTGGTTCTTTTTTACTGTGAATGTGTCAGTTCTGTTGCCTGTTTCCAACAACTTGAGTTGTCAATTTATGAGGTTTATATTATGGATGTTTAACTTGCTTAACTTTTCAAATCCGAAACAGAGTTAACAAATGAATGAATTATGCCCGCAAACGTTCTAGTGATCAAAACGAAATGTAATGTCAAAGTTATCAATCCATGATAACTTTATGGGATAGGCCTGTGTGCTAAAAGACTGAGGCTGAACCTACATGCTCCAGTCAACATCCTCACCAGATGATGATCTGTGTAAAAGACATGGGGAATAAAGAAAATACCTCTTTCTTGTATTTCTGTGAAGAACTAATTAGTCCTAGGATTATAAGTATGGTGAGGAAAAATGTAAGATCAGACTGTGATTTCTTTCTAAAATAAATAAATAAATAGCTAAGGATTTTGGCCTTTATGTGCCCAGGTTTATGAATGATTTCATATTCGTGGGGGGGGAGAGGATAGCAAGAAGTAATTAGAAGATTAATATAGTCGACTTTGGTAACTGAAATATCAACTAGCAAGAGCCAATGAAATCTTTATATCTCACAGCAGGTCTATAAAGGAAAACCTCCCCTAGTGGCTAAACCTGCTTGCATGGTGGTCTGTAAATTAAAGCTGTGAAGCATTAAAGTAGTAATAGAAATATTTTCAGCATTTGAACCTCTTTGGACAGCAGTGTGTCTTGGCAAACACCACAGGTTTGAATGGCCAACACAGTAATTTTATCTATTTTAAGACAAATCAAGTAACAGCTTAACACAAGGACGAACAGTGCAGAGAGGAGGTGAGTAAGAGACCCTGGCATGTCTTTTAATGAGAGGGCTCAGGGGCCAACTAAATGAATGAATGAAGGACTTTCTGGATCCAACATGTGGTTTACTTAACAACGCATTCAATTTCTCACATTATTTTTAGACACACAGCCACAGTTTTTCTTCCTTTTCTGCATCTGTGAAATATTAGCATTAGAAGTGTGAACCAGGCGGAAAGGTGCAGTATAAACTCTTCCCTCTTCTGGCATGGAGGACGGTGATTCAGTCATCATCTCTTTATCTCTTCGATTTAATTACATCAAAGCATACTTGGCCCATTGCAACCATTAACATTTCACAAGAGAAAGTTTTAATGTACAGATGGATTTGCACACAGCATGCAACTACCAACAACAAAACAGGAGTGCATGGGCTCCATCGGTACCTGCCGTCAATGCGCTGCAGTATCCCTACCACTGGCTTCAGCAAATGTCACAGTACTTGAAGTGTTTCATTTTATTTGAAAAAAATGAAAATAAAGTTCACTGCTGAATAATGTTAGGCAATGAATGTAAGGTAACCTTTCATTTTCATTTCAATATGGATATACTGTGCTTTGTGAAAAAAAAAGGAAAAAAAAACATTCATATTTTGTGCAACGTTACAGTCTGGTTTCTGAATAAACATGCATCCACTTCCTGCAAATACTGCAGGGTGCTGATTGCACTTAAGCAGGATCAGTTTGAGAATTAGTAAGCGTGAGTTTTCAGAGGCCTGTTTGGGTAATTAAAAGGTCAGTTTAAGAAAGGATTATTATAATTTAGAAAGATACAAATCTTATACTTAAATTGCTAATGCATATTGTGTTAAATAATGGAACATTATTAGTACAAAACACATAAAAATCATCCACATTATAAGGTAATGGGCGACCAGTCAATAAAAGTATTGATCATAATGTTTTTGCATCCAATAGGTCACCAGATTGTGTTCACAGTGTTCACAGAATTTAAAACCATGAATTAAACATGTTTAAACAGTTTTGGTTTTTGGTCACTTACTAGCTGCAAACACTAAACTGATATTAGCATTAGCATTATGAAGCTGTGGTGAACATGTTAGCAAACACATGCTATTTTACACGTCCAGAAGAGCAACATTAGCATTTATTTGGAGTCATGTTTGTGTCGGACACACTGTTTTGGTCTCCACCAACACCAGAGGGAAATAACTGGCCTTTTAGCTGCTGAATGATCCACTATATGCACCAGCTAGTCGCTAGCTAGTTTTTTTAGTATAATTACTTTTTGCCTGCTGCTGAAGATAAGTTGATGAGAGCTTTGAGACTTAAAGTTAACCAAAAACACTGAGCTTACAGATGCTAAAATGTTTCTTATGCAGGAATACAGCAATAAAACAAGCAGAATTCACACCTGTTGACCTTGTCTTGCTCAGTCCTATTCCATTTGTGATCACTCATCTGTAACCCCAAGCACCCTCTAATATAAGGAGGCTGCAGAGATGTATGGAAAAATGAGGCACTGTAAAATCCTTCCTAACAGAACATAAACATTGATGCTGCTAGGATGGCTTTCTGGGATGAGCAGCTCTAAAACAATAGCCTCATAAGAAAGCTGATGTTCTGTAAATCTGCCATGTACATCTGTGTGTGTGTGTGTGTGTGTGTGTGTGTTTGTGTGTGTGTGTTTGTCGATGAGTGTAGAAGAGTGCTTTAGACGTCAAATCTATTGTAGAGTATTGTAGAGTATTGGGGTGAAGACACAGAGAGGGAAGTATGGTGTGTGTGTGTGTGTGTGAGAGAGAGAGAGTGGGTATTGCATTTGTTGTGTTTCAACAAACAGCTGAATGCTTTTTGTCTCTTTATATTCTAGACCCCATCATTTAAACACCTTTATCTTCTCCTCATATATGTTCCTCACGTGCTTAGTGTCACAACATTTCAGAAACTGTCTCTAATTCTCCTCCTTCCCTCGCTGCTAATGTGACTGTGAATGGGAAGAAGGCAGAAATTGTGAAGTGACTCACAAATATTTGTCATAAACAATTTTCAGCCCCGATGGCAGGCCCGCCAATATGTCAGCAGGGTGGTCCTCCTGATGGGCACATATCATTGATATGGACAATGTCTCACTGGTTTGCCACAGACGCTGTCTCCACTACGTTGTGTGAATCTGGGAGTGTGTGTGTGTTCTGTCCGTTTGCTACTGAAGGGGGGTCCCAGGGGTCTGCCTCTCCAAGTAAAAAATGACAGAGACGACAGCCAAATCTCTGCTCTGTCCCTCTCTCTCTCCATCCCACGTCCGTCGCCCACTCCAGCCCCCAGCCCCCACCCCCCTTCCATCTATTGACAGGCCTGCAGCTACACCACCACGCACACAATGAATCTCAATGATCCAGCATGCATCAGAAACCATTACCTGTACGGCACAAATGTACACTGTGAATATGAATCATCCGCGGTGGGTGTCACTGACCATTTTAAACACACACAGATGCGCGCGCTAAAGTGTGAATGTTAAATATCTCCTCGGTGCACCCTGGTGCTCCGCTCCTCTGTCAGTCTCGAGGAGAATAGGGAGATCCATGCACAATGCAGCTCATGAATTATCAGCTGAGCATGAATGTCAAATATCGGGCCCACATGTGTATCCATCATTCTCATACGCTGATATGTCAAAAGATCAGGCCTCGCTCAGCGGGCCATGTGGCTATGAGTGATATGTGTGCAAAGCACTTGTCATTTACACATGCAATCAATTATCCAAATAACGTCAAAAAGAAAAAAAGAAAGAAACGTGGAATACATGTACACACAGCAAACTCGCAGAGGTGACTGGCATATCTCTCTGGACAGGATGCACTGTATATCTATCTGTCACACTGATAGTAAGCACATTAAATCATCACCTTTTCCATATAGTCACATTTGATTGGTTACATTCAGGCCTATAAATTCCCTTTAAATGTCAGGGCGCAAGGAAAAACAAACACAGCTCACATCATTCATAATTGTATGGGTAGACACTCGTATGAGTAGATGTTTCGACATTCCAGTGGGCTTGTGTTTTTGTTGCTACGCCATTTGTTTACTACCTCCCACCATGCACATCAATGTAATGCCCATAGGCAGGAGAGCAATATCACATAATACATGTCTAGAGACGGTGATGGAGCTACTAGAGTCTACTACACTAAGAAGCCTGCATAATGTTACTACTACCTGTCTGCATGCAAGTGTGCAATACTTGAATAACCTTTTTCTTTGGTGTTACTAAGGAAAGTACCAGCTAGCCACATTTGACCTTGGATTCAATGATGAATACGCATTGCCACATGTCTATTCAGAAGTTCAGAAGGCTATAAACTATGTTTTCTGTATTTTTTTCTTCTAAGGGCCAACAGTTAATAATTCTCTCTGAGGTAAAGAAAAAAAAAATCACAATACCTGAAAAAGCTTTTTCATCGAGTGTAAAAATATGTTCCCAAATAAAGTCTCAGATGTAGATTTGCTGTTGAACCATAACAGATTTAAAACTTTATATATGCATAGCGTGGAGCATGGAGTGGAAAGAAAAAGTGTTTGAGGGTGGGGGTGGGAGGGATTGGGACAGCAGAGTTTAGAATTACAGGAACCAGATATGGATCAGGGATTTTGGAATGATACATATTCATACGGGGGATGGGATTGGGGTCGGCCTGTTCTTTGGATTGTTTTCGGTGCCTGCGTTGACACTTGTGTGCAGACTTCTAAACATGCACACACACACACACACACACACACACACACACACACACACGCACGCACGCACACACACAAGACACAAAAAGGGGCAGCAAACACACACCCGCTCCACACGTGTGGAATGGGAGTGAGAGGAAACAGGGTGCATTTTCTGTTGGCATCAACAGAGTTACATAATTGTCTATTTGGACTTCCATTTAATCTTAGCATGTCTCGAAATGTTTCATCGTCCTAATCTGTAATGGCATCCCTCTTGCTAATCACAGTGGTGTTAGAAAAACAGTCTACGCTGTCTGGCTCATTGCTAATCCTTCCTCATGCGAAAACTCACTTTTTCACTCTCTCACACACATTTTCTCTAACTCCCTCACCCCAACCCTACCTACCGTTAGCCCTTCTCCAACCTCCAAGAGCCCATCACCTCCTGTTACGAGCCAGCGTAAATTGAATGCTGTGAATCAGGGCCGGCTGTTACTGCGTGTGACTGGAGGGGAGTGGGGAGGAGAAAGGAGAGAAGGGGACTGCATGTCCCTGCAGCTTTATGGGCTGGTGTCTCACCAAGATATATCACCGCCTGGCCAGATAATACCATCATGTACATAACCACTGTGTGTGTGTGTGCGCGCACCAGTGTGTACTTAACTACCGGGTGACCTGCCGCTCAGCTCCTAATAAGGGGCATCTGGTGCTGTTTTATAGAATGGAGGAGCGGAGGAGGAACGGAATGGGGGGAAAAAGCTGTGAAAAAAGGCAGGGCCGCTCTATGACATGGGATTTTGTGGAAGGGGGAAAGAAATTGTAACATTGGGGATTTGTCCGAGGATAGGTAACGGGCAAAATGAAAATATAGAGGGGAAGGATTTGAGAGAGAGTGTGTGTGACAGAAAATGAGGGCTCGGAGGGTGAATTAGGAGAGAAAATGAGATATAGAGAGAGATGCCGAGAGATGAGCACACAAACAGAATGAGAGAGAGAGACGGAGAGCCAGAGAGAGCCCAGATGAGGGAGTTGAGATGATGGGCTGGCAGTTTCCAAGCACCAGGCTGTTTTTCAGGGCTGTCAAGCACATTGTGAGGCATTGTTTGAAATGCCCAGGCTGATGGCTGACATATTTCCCATGAATCTAGCATGCCAGGCCGCTGTCCACTACACTACACTCAGACACACACAAGCTGACGAGCCACGCGCTTGTGTGTGTGTGTGTGTGTGTGTGCGCTGGTCAGTGAAGGGTAATTGGCCGACCTTGGCCCATCAGGGTGCATGGAATGAGGGAGGGTGAGGGGAAAGGGAGGAGGTGGGGGAGGGCAGTTGTAAATTTTGTCCCACATCAATGTATTTCTGTCAGTGGCACTCCACTCTGTTAGTCAACTATTATCCCTGGAAAATGTAGGAGTACATACACACACACACACACACTTACTCTAAGCTACCCTTCTTACACACACACACACACACACACACACACGTATACAGATGCATGCACTATGGCACACAAAATAAATGCACATACACATCCACACGCACAAGTGGAGGCACCCTTATACTGTACACAAACACACATCCATAACTCACTCCAGTGTAATCAGTGTTCACACACACCAGGTGAGTTAGTGTTTAATCTCCTCACCGGCACTGATCAGAGGCGCCTCGTACAAAGCCATGTGTGATCCTTATATGTGAACATGTGCTGAAGGAAAAACCTCTGTGGGGGTTTCTTTCCCCTCCTTTCCCCCCCCCCTTCTTCATCCCCACTGTCTCCCACAATCTAGCCCTCTCTCTTGCATCTCTGTTTCACTTTATTTCTCTTTGTTGGCTCATGTTCTTTAATCTGCCCCATACTGCCTCTCCCTCCCCCCCCACCTTAGGTTTTCCTCTTTCCTCCTCTTCCATCCAGTCCTTTTTTCACTGTACCTCGACCCATCCATCCCACTTTCCTCCATCATCCGTCTCTCCTTGCACGTCTCCCTTTTCTCAGCCTTTCATCTCATTCCTTCCATATTCTCTTTTCCCTCTGCCTCCAACTGTATGTTTGTACCCTCCCAATCCCTTTCACTTCAATTTCCCATCAATTTTCTTGGAATGTCCCTCTGCTATTGTTTAGTTTTTTTCTTTGCCTCTTTCCTATCTTCTGCCCACCCCCACACCCTCGTCCTCATTTCACCAGCAGCCATAAGGGGACAGCTGTTGGAGACAGACCTGCAGAAATAACTGTGTTACTTCTCTAATCGATACAGCCAGGCACCAGTGGCTACCGCCTGGTCCTGTCCCGCGTGTGCGTTTGTGTGTATGTGTGTCTGTGTGTTATTGTGACAGTGTGTACTTCAGTCCTCTGCCAGGGGCAAAAACGGCAGATAACCAAACGCATATCAGCCTCCGCCATCAGTGGAGAAGGACAGGATTTAATACAGGTATATCCCTTCCTCACACTGTCCGTGCAGCCTTCTCTCCTCTTCTCTCTCTCTGTTTGTCATCCCCAGATTCTCCCTGTAATGTGAGTAAAAGGGGAAAAGATACGAGTAAGATGGGAATAGCATAGTTCATAAAGTGGGATTTTCGCATAAAAATAAGCAGGCTGAGAATAGACAACTGATAATGAAATACTCCCTCCTCTGTTTATCTTGGACTCTGGCTCTTATATAGCTCCACAAAAAAGTCAACACACACATGAATGCCAACACACACGGACAGCTGATGACAACATGTCCGTATTGACACCAGCAGCGCTGTCAGCATGTGTGATGAAACCAAAATCTGGTTTTCAAGAGGCAAAGCTGGTCCCTGAACCCCAGAAATCTATGTTTTTTTTGTCCCTGAGTCTTTAAGTGTGTATGTCTTCTGAATGATCAACACTACACTGTATGTGTGCGGTATGTAAATGATGTTGTTACAGTCTCATTTAGTGGAAAATGTGTGTACATGTGTGTACAGTATGTGCTGAATTTGAATGTGCTTGCAGCAAACACACTGAACATATAGCCTTCTGAAGCACTAGGGGCACTCCAAGAAGCTTAAAGTGACAAATACTCATTTTCTCTGCTTTCCACGACCCATTTAGCTCAATGGCAAAGAGTTAGTCCATCTGTCTATAACTCCTCTTAAGATGTTTCTCCCTTCTCCCTCCCCAGCTCTCTCCCTCTGTCCATTCCTCTTCTCTGGCTAATGCTTGTCTACTGGGAGCCATGTTTCTCCTCTCACTTTCTTCCAACGGCGATGGCTAAAATTTACTATTTTCCAAAGGGCTACTTAATGGTGGATTGCAGTTTATAGGAGCTAGGGGAGACAGGGATTGTCTGGCAAAGCTGATTGGTTGAGATTTGAATTGTTGAGCTTGCTTGCTGAAGAAAAAAAACTAAACAGATAAGTCAACCTTTGAACAGTAGAAAATAAAGATGAGAATCATAAATATAGTGATAATGAATATAGTGATAATTAGGTAATGAGACAAATGGGAGTGATGTATGTTCAATAATGAGTAAAACACAGAGAAAGAAGCAGACAGGCAAAGAGTGAGAGTGGATTAAAGAGAAAAGTATTATGGAAACAAGTAGAGACTAAGAAGGCACTTTGGGCTAATGGCCTACTGCCTTGACTGGCAAAGAATATTCAGTAATCTGTTGGTTTTATGGGATTAACTGTTCAATAGCACTTCTTTGGCTTTTACAGCTCTACACAGGTTCTATTTATAAAGCAGCTTTAGAGGAGAGGGGTGTGTGATCATGGCTCACATCAGCGTTTCTAATCATTTTAAAAGACGCTTTAAGTGACAAGGATTCTGGTTCTCAGGGGTCACACAAAGTCACATAGTCTACTGGCCATGTTTCTCAAAACCAAATCTGCAAATGAAAAAGAAAAAAAATGAAAGTAAAGGCTGTTATTATTGACAAAATCCATGAAATAATGCTCAAAGCAATGCTTGGCATTATAGGAGAATGTCAGGATTTAACCTATTTCCATTCGTAATCCCAACTTTTTTAACTCCCAGCCAAGACGGCATTGCATGTGACGCAAACATAACAGCATGCAATAAAAATGACAAACATAGAGCCTAGAGTAACATGTGTGATGATGTTGCATCCCATTAACCCATTAACATTCAGCTGTGTTTTGTTCTCAAACCTCTTTCAGGATATTCTGCAAATAGCAATGCGACAAACACCTTCACCTGTGCTGATCTTATTAGGATGAAAATGGCACTGCTGCTGCTGTTTCACATGGGAGCTAAAACAAGCGCCACATGTGTTGACAGTGTCTGTTAACCCACAGCAGCCACAGTTAGTGCTAATGAATCCCCAGCACACGAGCTCTAAGAAGCATGATGTGAACATACAGGGCTCCATCCATGCATGTACACATACATGTCGCATTTAGAGGATTACATACGCACAATACTTTGCACACATCGATAAAAATTCCCAATTAAATCATATAACTATCACAGGTCTAATGAAGGGTCCATGGAGGAGTTCTTAGACAGCTGTATGTTTTCACCAAAGACTATATCCAAAATATATATGTGTTTCTAGGAGTGCTTCTATGTGTGTGTGTGCGTGTGTGTGTGTGGGAGTGTTTTTAGTGTGTGATTGCTCTTCCCTACTGTGAGCAGTTGCTATGGTGACAGCATTAAACACGTGCTGTTTGTCTACCTCCAGAATTACATTTTGCACAACCCTAATGTCTTGTTTTCTAGCTGTAGTGCGAACTTGCAATAGAGAGAGAGAGAGAGAGAGAGAGAGAGAGAGAGAGAGAGAGGGGTACAGAGGGAGAGAGAGAGAGTAAATATAAGAAAGCTGTAATATTTTCTGTTGTTTCAGTGATCTGTGGCAAATATTGTTGCACCGTCACTTAATCAAAAACACCTTATAGTTCACATAAATGTTATTACTAGTATTTAGAATTCGGTTATTGTAGAGTTTCGTCAGAAGGTAACCAGAAACGGGGAAACATCAGTTTAAGTCAAACTATGGATATATGAGGGAAGAGAAGAGAAATACAGTATGGTCAAAGAGATATCATTTTAGCAACACACCTTCTGTTCCTGTGGCTGTGCTGTAAAAATGGTCTGTATTTTGATGCCACAGTCCTCTGTGAAAGAGGATTTTGGCTCTGTGTGGAAAGGCTTTACTGCCATCTTCTGGTGGCAGAAGGGATCAGTTATTAAGAATGCAACACATTGCTCTCAGATAATCAAATACAAAGGGGATGTGTATTGACCTATTGGAAGGCATGGACGCACGCATGCTGCTGCTGAGAGGCTGACAGACCCCCCCACACACACACACATGGACACATACAGACTCTCTACGCAATGATGTGCAAATTAAAATGTAGTTTTGACCCTTTAGAAATTCAGTTGGTCTGTTTTTATTTCTATTTGATCATTTTTAACGAAGAGTGGATTCTTTAGCATGCTTAAATGGTCTTCTGGAAATCTGTCTTCCGAAAAGTGTACTCTAGTGGGTGGACTAAAGTCTTGACACACACACACACATACACACACACACACACACACACACACACACACACACACACACTATTATTACACACTGTCAGCATGCAAAAATCAATTTTTAATTTTGTTTGAGGAAAAAAGCACAGTGAGCTATGTAAAATCATTGGTGTGCTGTCTTCTATAAGGTGCATCCATACAGATGACTGCACACATGCAGAAACACAGACACACATGAGCATAAACACACACACACAAAAGCACACGATGTCTTCTTGTAACAAATACATGGCTGTTTATTGATCCTGTCCTATTTGGTATTCATTATTGGCACCCTTTACTGACCTGAGCACCTCACTCTCAGTCCATTGCCTATTTCTAACCTGTTGTAAGCTATTATTTCCTCCCCGCTCCTTGGATGACCAGAAACACTGTTCATTACAGCCAGAACGCTATTAGACTTGCAAATGTCTGCGTCGCCTTACTGCCTGATTCTCTGCGTCTCCTGCTCGTTCTCTTCTCTAGAAGTGCAGTCATTATAACGGAGCCCTTCTTAACCCTGCAATTTGCCTTCTTATCCACGCGAAAAAGCACCAAAGGGTGGACGGGATCTATTCTGAAACGGCCCTGGATATTGTTTGCATGTTGTGGTTAACACACCCCTTCAGTATCACATGGATTTTAGGAACAGGGCATTTGGTGTTCCAGTTAATAACAGATAAAGCCGCTCCGTCTGCCTGGGAGGGGTGATGCCAACATCCTAACACCATGCCTGATGGTCAACCTACACAATTTCTAAACATTTCTTTATAGTCACACTGAGAAGTGGACAGGGTGCACTGTGGTGAAATAAACCAGAAACAAAATGTTTTTTTTCTAAGTGAAACAACTTTCGTGTTGCTGCTATGTAAGACTGAGAATATCCCAACAGAGTCAGATTACACTCTCTTGCGGATGTGACAGCTCTGTTGCAGGTGTGTATAAAACTGTTAAAGCAAAAGGTTCAAGGTTTATGTTTCTGCAGGCAATTAAATCTTAATTAATATGCACCTAAAAAAAACACTACGTCAAGCAGGTGTCTACTTAGCTAACAACAAGGGTGATAAAAGCACAACACTCCCAAGCAACATTTAGTTTCCGGCCAATCTGCTCCCACAAACGAGCCCCATCTGATATATGAATGGTTTCCTGAAAAAAAAAAAAAGCACCAGCAACAACACTAGCGCCTTTCTGAAAAGTTCAGAGATTTTCAACTGGAAGTGCTCGGAGCGGCCGCATAAAAAAAGGCGAAACGCACTAAAAAGTGCTCTCTGGGTGCAGAGCTTCTCTAAGCACTCAGTCCTCATTGGGAACAATTGAAAAAAGACGCTGACGCTCAGAATAAAACACTATGTGGACACAAGCCCTACATCCGCCTTTTACTTCGTCTAATTAGCCTATTTCTCAAACTGTCTTAACATTGCTTTTTCAAGAGGTGGGAAAATGTGAAAGATTTCTTAGCCACATAAGTTATTTGCTTATAACCATACATACTGTATATCCCTCTGAACGCCAACCTTACTTTGTGTTTAAGTTATTTCCAGGAACAAAAACATTCCTCATTCTCACCCAAAGTCTCCTTTCCCTCATTACACGACCAACAGGGGGGACAGTGAAGCTTGGATGCCTCCCTGAGACATTGCATCCACTGTGAGTTTCACTCCCTGGGTTCCTCACCATGATACCTTCCGGCCTACCCCCATCATTGATCCCCATTCGACCCTGCATTCTATGCCTTGTGCTCTTAACAATCCCATCAGATTAGTCCCTCTTAACCCTATAACAAAAAGTTTCCCAGGGTTTCTTCTGCTAAACCATTGTTATATTTTTGATTAAAGCTGCAACAAACAATTATTTTTTTTATCATTATCATTAATCTGTAGAATGTTTTATCTGATTAATAAATTCATCATTTTGTCCACAAAAAGCCAGAAAATAGCAAATACGCCTGTCAAAATCTTGTGTATTACGACCAAATCTGAAGGTATCCAATTTCAAAAGATATAAATCAGAGATCAGCGGGGAATCCTCACATTTGAGAAGCCAAACACAGAATTTGAATTAGAATTCTGCTCAATAAATGACGATTAACAAAATAGCTTTAATTAATTTGCTGTTGCTCAACTAATCAATTAACTAGTCAACTTTTATGGCCGAAAGCATGCCAACTGTTTGTAGATGTGTACGTTTTTTTTTGTTGACCATTTATTTTATTTCATTTATTTGTTGACTCTTGCTGTTCAGAGGATCGATGCCCACAACACAGCATGGTTTTCTTCCAGTATCCTGTCCATTCAGGTGGGGAATGAACAACTTATTCATGAGTGTGACATGAGTGTAAAAGGGATCTTAAGATAGGCTGCTGGAAAGGGGCAAAGTCTGCAGTAATGCCAGTGCTGTATCGGCTTGTGCTGGTAAAAAAAAAAAGCTGAGCTGATCCACAAGGCAGAGCTCTCAATATATATCCACTCAGTGTTAGGTCTCCCTGTCAAATCTCACTTACGGTCACCAGTGACTAAAAGAATAAGAACAAAGATTCAAGCTGTCAGAGTGATGCTTCTCTGCAGGCTGCTGGCACAATCTCTGTAAGAGGGCGAGACGCTCAGAAATCCAAGAGGACCTGTAAGTTGAGCTGCTCCTCAGCACTGAGTGGAGCCAGTTGAACCTGGCAAGGATGCTGCTCAGGCATCTCCCTTTGGACATAAAACAGGTAAGCCTGACTGGAAGGAGACCCAGAGGAAAGACACAAAGAACAATGTAAGGATTACATCTCTCAGGTGGCCTGGAAGTGATGTGTGACTCCGCAGGAGCAACTGGAGTTGCCAGAAGAAGAAAAAAAGACATTGGGCTTGTTTTGCTTGCCCCTTTTCCAGCACAACCCTTATCTAGATGAGTGGCAAAAAATGGATAGATGCATGGGTGAATAGTCAAAAACTCTTACCAATGTGATGGCCAAGAGACAGGACATGGACTCACATCCTCTTATCCACAACAAGGTAGCCCTGCTGGAGTGTCCTTGAGAATGACAGAGAGCGAAAAGAGAATTCCTCTGTTTCTTTCTCTGTCTCTGGCGACACAAAAAAACCCATGGTAACATTTTTTACCAGACTCAGCCCATCTTAATCACCACGACTTTACACAAACCACTGTGAAGAGAAAAAGAACCTGCTTCATGAAGTAGGGACAGAATGAATACGCATATGTAATCCATATCACGCAGACACGCATACGTATTGACAAAATAAATGACTATGACCACGTGAAGAATCTAGAGATACATCTTAAGGTGTGGGGAAAGGTTGCATATTTAAAACTGTACCTGGTGAATTAAAGCCTCCTTTTGTGTACAGCTAACCCTAACCCCAACCGTTAGACACCGCATGGTTCTCATTTCTATTTGGGCCCATTTGAGCACACACATTTGAATGATATGTGGACCTTGGTCGTTGAAAACACTCATTACATGCCGAAGCTTTTCACATACTTTACTGCACTCAATATTTTTTACATAAAAAGTGCATTAAATTATGATATGTACAAACTCACCGAGAATCATCACCGGACTCCATAAATCCCTTCAGCTATATGTAGCCTTTTAGCGTCTTTTAGCTCATTGTTTTGGTTTCCAGGCCCACAAACAGCAGGCAGCTGTTTTCACTAAAAAAGCTCTGATGATCCCAGTGTACACTAAGTGTCCAGCACCAAACCACATACAGACAAAGTATGTTCTTCACCAGCTACTAGCTGGAATTAAGAATTAATGCAAGTAAAGTAAAACAAATGCGTTATCAGTTAAACTCACTTAAAAGTTATATCATTATCATTTATATATGTGTTTGTGTGTGTATCAGTGAATTATTATGGAGCCATTAATGATTAAAGATCTCCTTCAGACATCTTTTAACATGTATATAAATTGCTCTCCTTTGATTAATAATTTGTATCTGGTATGTTCTTATCTTGTAAAAATGTTTGAAATTACATCTACCCCTCCTTCATTAAAAATCCAGAATCTATAAATAAAACTTGAACTGCTGGTCAACAGGTGTTTCACTATAAAGTCCGTTGTCAGTGGATGTTTGCTGGACGTGTTGAAACTTGAAAACTTGAAACTTCCAAACTATTTGTGATGCCACAGATCAGGCTTGTAGGCCCGCCCCTGAAAATTAGATTTTCAATGAGCACACTGAAATTTTTTATTTTCAGCAGATGGATGTGAAAACATCCTTCTAGTGTCAGACTGTAGGAACAAGCGGGAAAACATAATTTTGGGCAGAGAGGAACTTTTAGCACTATTTTAATGTTGTTGTAGCAGTTAATTGAACTACATCACCTGCTGGTTGGTATGGACTGGTTATTTTGATCTATAGTGACGCATCGTAATTTCTAAGGTTTTGTATAGTCGTTATATCGCTAGCTTGGTCACCACTAACTGTAGCTGTCAAATAAATGCAGAGGGGCAAAAAGTACAACATTACACAAATGTAGTATAAAGTGGCATAAGATGTAAAAACAAATGTCAGCCCACCCTGGCGAAATCCCTGCAATCTTCAAACAAATGAACCAAAATATATCATATATCATACAGAGGCAACGTGAACACAATGCAGGGACCGGAATATAGAGAAAAGATGCTAAAACATAATCTTTACTGCCACCAACACACTCATAAAATGCCATACCTCCTTAGAATGCTACACGTCATTTGAATGCATTGTCCTCAAATTGTGCAAATACATTTGAATGACAAACCAATACACAAATAGACACACACAGCTATTGTACATACCAAAGTCATTAAGATTGCAGGCGCTTGAGGCCACAGTTAAGACTATTGTGGCTCTTGTAATCATTCTCAAAAAGCTAACATCTGATTGGAGCAGACATATCCAATCCTGAGGCCAGATTCTTTTCATAAAGAGGGCCAAGACCTCTGCTCAGTTATTATCACTGAAAGCACCTATTGTGTGCGTGTGTGAGTTTGTGTGTAAATGTGCTGGGTGATACAAGAGAGGGGCACTGGGGAAACTCAGTGTGCCTCATAATAACCTGAGGAAGTGCGTCCTTCCAGAACAAATTATTTCTGAACTAACTAGCTTCCATCAAAACAGAGGACATTCAACTATGTGAAGAACTCCAGTGACGTTATATCCTCCTGCATGTGCGCGTGTCCTGCATTGCCACATAATTCCTCTTGGTGGTGGAGCAACAGAAAAAGCTGGCAATCAGGAACCAGCACATATATATATATATGTGTGTATAATAGCCAGACTGGAATAATTAAGCTGAATATTTACAAATTTACAAAATACAAAATTACCCCCCAAAACCCACACCTACTTATTTTTTTTTAACAAAAGGTTCCATCCCCTGCAGTCCACAACCTCAGCAAAGTAGCAGTGTAATTTCCTAATAAGCACACGCTATTAGATGAAATTACAGAGATTTTCAAAGATCTCCCCCTCACACCACCACCACCACCACCACACCCGCTTCCCCAATAAAAGTGCTGCCTGGTCATTTTGGCTGCATTACCTGTCTGCTCTTGTATAATAATGTAATTATCCGGTGACCAGCGTAATAATCTTGCTGAATTACATTGTGACCTCTGTCTGTGTGGCACTGCTTTCACAGCTCGTCACTCTGTGGGGTAATGGGGAAAGACTGAACCTAAATGATCTGTGTCTGATTAACCAGTGAGTGCAAGCGTGCACATAATGGACACAAACATGCTCAAGGACAACAAGGAGGACGCAAAGTGGAACAACACAACATTTGTGCGGTAATATGAACACGAGTGAGGAGGAAGTTGCTCCGAAAAATGCAATTTGTTAGTGATGACTTTTTTATTCCTAGCACGCAGCTACGTGGCTGAGTTCCTCTCCTCCCTCTTTAGCTTTTATTCATGTTTTAAACTTTAATTGTTTTCCCTTTCAACTGCAACACTGTCATCGGATACTGTTGTTCCTCAGAGACAGAGACTAATATGTTATTTAAGAAAATAAGACAAACCAGAAAGCGATATGTCACGAGGGAATAATGAAACCGAATAGAAACCCTGCCTTGATGGTGCGTATAGAATATCTGCCCCCGACCACAGAGGGTTCCATCTTGTCTGTAATTCTAGACTACAGTCTGTATATCAGCATGAAGCATGGTCAGTGGCATTTGTTTGGATAGAAGACCTCTCCAGGAGGTTACTGGGTCGGCATCGCTCTTTGATATTTATTATCTCCTTTGCTGCTTTGATCTTTCTGCTCCTCACTTTTGCACTTGCAATGTTGTAATGCATTATAGAGGGAGGTGTCGGATAAATGCCAAACATTTAAATGTGTTTGAATGATAAATGAATGTCTAATATTAAATGATAACTGTGAGTATGTAGGACATATTTAATAATTGACATGTTCAGCAGATTGCATTTTTGTAAACGGTTATTTATAGAGCATGACACTTTAACCATTAGATAACAGAGGAACATGACCAGAACAATGAAGAGAGAGAGCGAGAGAAAGGCTCAGATGCAGAACATTCCAGGATAAGGCTGGAAATATTCTACATTTTCCTTATTTTTAACAAATCCCATGAAATGACAAAACATGCAATGAAGTGATCCTATTAAAAATGAGTGCCTGTAAAACTAAAGCCTGTTATAGCTTATTCCTTTCCAACCTGGGCGTCAGGACCCCCACAAAGGGTCACATAATAAATCTGAGGGGTGACGAGACGATTAACACGGTAGGAAAGCAGAAACAAAACAAAAGGCTAACAAAAATAACCTTAATTTAATAAAAAAACTAAAAATATTAAACAATAATATGCAAATTATATATATAAAATGATATATATATGTCCGGCTTCTGTCCCTTGGACAAATGTAGTGTTGATGACCCCTGTTCTATGGATTATTCTAATTGTGTCTATAAAATGCCAAAAATATGTGAAAGAATTGTAAAATAAGAAAAATACTTGTACTAGTCCAAAACCTTAAAAAAGATTTAATTGAGAAGAAATACATATTATTTGAGTAGCAGGAATCAGCAAATGTTGGGCATTTGTGCTAGATTTGTGACTTAATTGATTAGCAAAATTATTGCAGATAATATATATTATATATCACTTCATCAAAGGATCACCCAGGCAGCGAACCTGTTACCTGGTCTCCGAGCGTGTGCTACCAGGCCACAAGGCAACAATTTGATTTGGCAAAAAAAGATCCATAACTCTGATGTCTATTAATCATTCATACCCTCTACACTATAATGATTTTAAGTGAGTCATCAGTACACAAGGTAACCAGTCTGTCAGTACCACCTTTCAGCATTCAGCAGTACATAAAAGTGTGATGTCATTATATGAGTGTAGAGTATTGAGAGAGAGGCTAATGTGTTGGCTTTGGTCTTTTCATGGGATTTGTAAAAAATAAGAAAAATACAGACTAACATCAGCCTCATCATTTAATAGTGTTGAGTCCAACTCTATAAAAAGATAGAATGCAACTTAACCTGCTGAGAAACATGAACACCCTCAAAGTGGCTTTACTTTGTAAGCCCTTTAAGAACAGTAAGCAATAGGAAACAATATGTAGAAAGGTATACGCAAGGACACGGGCAAAAGAAATAAATAAGAGTCTAAGAAAAAAACTGAAAGCAATATGAGACATAAATATGAATCAGAATAGACAAGACGTAGAAGTGAGTTCGAAGAAAATGCACAGAGACAGAAGGAGAAAATAAGACGTCGAGGGAGGAAGACAGAGATTAAGAACGCTGAGTGGCGAGTAGCTCCCAGTGCCCCTGTTGAGAGAGAGAGAGAGAGAGAGAGAGAGAGAGAGAATGAGAGAAGGGGAAATGACAAGACAACTAGACAACAGCATCAAAGCGGGTCAGAGGAAACCAGGCTTGGAAACAATATCAAAGCTTTCAACAAGGGCACCAGAGGAGAAGACAAGAGCTGGAGTGGCAACAAAGATGCAGACATATGTGTGTATATATGGGTGGGTGGATGTGTGTGGGCGTGTTTGTGTGTGTGTGTGTACTTTTAGAAAGTATGCATACACAAGTCTGTGCATGTCTAATAATTGTGTCTCTTCGAGTGGCCGCAGTCTTGTGTATGTGTACATTGTGTTTGCATATGTGCCTCTGTGTGTGTGTGTGTGGCTGTGCATGTGTGTGTGTGTGTGTGTAAAAATCTGGAGTGCTGACAGAGCAAACACATCACTGCTCTCCTCTCTCTTCAATGTGCAGAGGAGCCCTTGGCATGCCCAACTTGTCCGAGCATCAGAAAGCGAGTCTACCAACACAGATGGTCAAAAGCGGAGATGCTGGAAAACAAAATGGTTTGCGGCGCAGTAGTGGCAGTCAGCCAAAATGCCAACAAAGCTGAGAGTGAAGGGTCCCACCAACAATATGTTTAGCTAGATATGAGGATGTTAAATGGTTTGGCGGCGAGATTTCCCCACAACGACCAGGGAATGTTTTTTTTTCTTAACTTTTGCTCGATGGCATAGTATTGACTGAGACGTGCGGCGGAGACTGCGAGCAGGATTTAAACCCACGAAGTGATGAGTGAGCCACAGCCTTTTTGAGCTATATCAAAACAGGAGCACAAACACATTTGGCATTTGTGGGCCTTGACGAGGCAAATGAATAGGACTTTGTCAAGTTGTTGTGTAGCCATGGTTATATTGTGGGAGATTGTTGAAAACATTTGAGCTACTACAATATCAGTAGCCTGTTTGAATTAAACCATTTTTTTTCGTATTGAATTTGCAGCTATCGAACTGCACTTCCATTGTACTGCAACAGAGGTCATAATGAAGAGCGTAAGTGGATTTTATATACAAGAAAATGGGGGGGGGGGTTGATCTCTGGTCTCTTTCTTTTCCCTCTTTGCGTACTCGTTTGTACCTTTTTGAGCACTAAACAGTGGAATTTTATTTATTTCATTTTTACCTTTAAGAAAAAATGGTTACCTGAACTACATCACATTGATGAGTAACATTTTTCCATTACACAAGGGTGCGGCTTAACTGGCAAATAACCAGATGGTTGGTGAATGTAAAGATTGGCACTATAATCCCTTCTCTCTGTTTTAATCTCTCAGACAGTTTCCTCCCCACACCTCAACATCGATGAAATTGCTTCATCTCTCCTGTAAATAGTTGAACTGACTTAAGGATCAGGACCTTTGAGAGCCAGTGGGTGCAATGAGTAAAACACCTCCCGCCTCTCTGTCTCTCTCTATCCTCTACTCATCTGCCCTCGTCTGTGTTTCTCTTGCATGCAAGTCCCGATACTACAACTTTCTGTAAGCTAAAGGTATTTATCACATTAAGGGAAAGCTTTGCTTTTTCTTAAGTGTCCTGGAGTCACTGGAGGATTTTTCTGTGTAAAATTATAATCAATATTGATATATACTGTATGGACTGATACAAAGAAAATGCCTTAAAAACCAGTATCCTAAGAAAAGAATCCTATAAAAATAAATTTAATTTGAGAATTTAATGTTCGCTAAACCCTCCCACAAACAGCTATTATCCATTCACCGTAACTAGGCATGGAAAGCCATTCATGCTTTAGATTTCACACACATGTTGAGAAGAAGTGTACATAAAACTGTAAGGTGGTGTCATTTTTTCACTTGCCTTTCCAAAACCAAAAACACAAGAGCAAAGCTCTTGGCTTATTATTGTTATTGTTATTGTCATCATATTGTGTTTAAATGAGGAATTAATTTGAGAGGCGGTTTGAAATTTGATATCTTGATTCCATTTGCCTTTCTTATTCAATGTCACAATTCAATTGCCTCCTTTGCAGTCTGCACTTCATGATCACTTTCATTTAAAGATATGTACACAGTGCGCCACTGAATGATGAAGACCCACAGAGAGACAACAGGAGCTCTTATTGGCCAACTATTATTTGTTGGCAAACGTCGGGCCAATCAGAGTCAGTGCTACCTCTCTGTGAGTTGAGCTGTTTGCTTTCGTTGGTAAGTTGCCTACATGTTTTTAAATCAAGCAGCTTATCTTTACGAGAGGCAAGCTGCAAATTAAACATCATTAAATTAAATAACAAAAAGAAGAATGTAAATTAAACAAAAAAAGATTTAAGCAAATAGCATACATTTTAATTAAATTAAATTATATTTGTAATGCAAAGTTAAATTATGAATTTATAATAGTTTTTTCACAAAATCAGATGTTAGGTCGTATTAGTTAACACTGGAAAAGTCTAAGATTTGTGTGGCACATTACAGGGCAGCATATTCTGTACCAATAATACCCCTATCTCCCTCACTAAGTACACTATGTCAATGGGATTAAACCACATTATCTAAGGACTGACGACATTTTTGTTATGTACCCTAACTGTTCATGTGTTCATGACATATATTACTGACACTGCGTGTGCATTGTGCTGTTGTCTTTGCATGCATGTCATTCCATTTGTCCCACTGGTAGGATGCCATATCTGGATGAGAGAAGTGTATATAGTGGAATGTGTGTGTCTGTGTGTGGGTGTGGGAGGGGGAGTGCAAAAAAAAAAATTTCCGGTTTCCTCGTCTCAAAGTCAGTGGGTCTTTTGAATGGGGGTTTTAGTTAGATGCCTGAAATAAGGTGTGTGGTTAACACAAGCTTAAGAGACTCATGTTCTGTTTTATGATGTAAAATATGTCAGTAAATACCTCTCTCATGAATGTTGAACCTTTCTAAAAAAGGCGGCTAAATGAGACTATAGAGGTTGTCGGGGACATTAAATGCCATCACGCCAAACACAAAGACTCATCTAGGTGGTCACAGCAAGAAGGTTGTGGGTTCGATTTACCTGGCCTTCCCAGGCCTTTCTGTGTGGAGTTTGCATGTTCCCATGCTAAGTCCTAATGCTCACTAGGGGGTCCTCCATACGATACATATATAACCCCATACAAAAACATGCAGAAGATTGCTCTTGAATGACCTTGACCAAGACAGGGCATAAGCACTTGGACTTGGACCCTGGGCGCCGAAAAAAAAAAGGACGACCACTGCTCCAGGCTGTCCTCTGGAGGAAGGACAGCATGGATGGGTTAAATGCAGAGGAAAAATTCAGTGTGGGACGCAGCTGCATGTGATCTGCATGTGTTGGGTGTTGCATGTAATAAAGTGTGTTCTTGTTCTTCTTCTTCACTCGTCGGCTTTAACAGCCTTGTTGGGTTTATACTCGCACCAAAGTATTCTAACTCAAACTTCTAACTCAAACTTTCACAAAATCTGTTTGTAGAAGTGGTAAGCACGCAAAATCAAAGTTTGTTGGAAGCTTAGTGGTGGTGATGTTGAAGTCATGTGACCGTGGTGTAGTTTATAGCCTAAGTGAACAAAATGTGGAAGTATCATAAACTTTTGTTTGCTACAGTCCTTTTTTTGCAGTAATCCAAAGTCCAATGGAAATCTCCCATTGGCTTGTTGTGGAGGGAACCACGGCGATGCCACCTTCCGGGTTGGCCTACAAAAATGTGTCATCTCAGCCGCACTCCATGTTGGAGGTGACAAAAGAGCAACGTATGAGACTGAGGAGGGACAGGTTGGGGTGGAGAGTTTTTTTTTTGTTTTTATTTAGGGAAGGGGGGTCTGGGTAAGTGAGGGTGAGAGAACAAATTGAATTGGAGGAAGAAAAAGAGGAAGACATACTGGAAGAGACAGATAGGGTAGTGGTAAAGACAAGGCACTTAAGGATGAGGGTGAAAGAGAGAGGGACAGAGTGAAAAAGGGAGAGTAAATTGACTGCCGCATGTCACATGGAAACACTCCCTAATTGGCCAATCAGCCGACCGCAGATTGAGCCTGCCGTTTTCTCTGACACTGCAAGAGCACCTGTACCTCACTGACAGGCACAGGCGCACACACTCATACACACACATCTTCAAACATAACACCTGCCACCATTACCACCTCTTCATCTACTTCCCCCATTTCTGACATATACTTTTGAGAAAGGTCTGTGACAGCGGGGAGCTGACAAAGAGGGAGAAGGAGAGGAACTGAGAGACAGTAAAAGAGAAAATCCTTTTTTTTTTTTTTTTTCAAGACTAGGTGGGAATAAGTCATCAGTGTCACTCTTCAGCTGCTCTCAACAGCAAGGTAACCTTTGCCTGTAATATTAGGAAATAAATATAGAACATAACATTTCAAATAAACAGGTCCTGTCTTAACAGAGATAACTTGATGTGAGAGGAGAAATGTTATCCCAGCTTCATGCTATAAATGTAATTTTGTCAGACATCACAGGAACTTCTAACTTAATCATTTAGCAAATAAATGTTATATTTGCATCACTTTATGAATGAAGTATTGTGGAAGATGTGGGTTCGTACAGGTTTTTCTACCTGAAAATACTATAAAATATTAAATGTGCAGTTTTTTGGACAGTTGGGGGCAGCGGGCCAAGTTGTAAAACACTGACATATTATCAACTCATGAAATTGTTAGAGACTATAGTGAATAACAAAGTTAGCATATGGCTAGTGTTGATGGTTTGGGACACAGGTAATTGCTCACTACGTGCAAGTTAACTTTGTGTATTCTGTGTAAGTGAAAGTGTTAGCTAACTACAGCTGACAGATCAAAGCAAAATGTGCCTTGTGGTAAAAAGAAAAAGGAAATGTAATGTGTTTCTAGGACGGGAAATCCATCTGTGTAGTGGCTGACATTGTTACTGGTAAAGTCCACCTTTCCCACTTGGGATTCAAATGACATATCCCTGTCCTAGGGATTCACAGGGAACAACTGACAGATGTAGGCTACAGGAATTAGTCCAAAAGACAAAAGCTTGTACTGGACATTTAGAAGAGGAAATCTAGTTGTGGTTGACTAAAAAACAAGGTGATGCAATTATTCTCAGTCCATGGTTTGATAAACAATTGTCTGCCCCCAGTGGGTGATATTTGTGCCATTTAAAATGCAGCTGATCTATATTTTTAAACCAAGCTTATCATTACCTCCAGTAACCACAAGCACCACCAAATTAAGCAAGGGAATCTGAAGATATTTAACTTTATAAACTAACCTTCAAACCACCCACTTTGATTTTGTTGTAGCTCCCAATGGCACCCTCCAATCAATGAAATCCTTTCTTGCTCTCTGCCGATGCCTCGAAACTCAACTGTGAACTGTGTTGTTCGTTATTTCATACACGTTTCACTTTTCATGTTTGAAATAGGACATGGCATTTTTCTACAGGTTTAAATAATGCAACAGTCACAAGCTAGCATGTTTGACACCACAGACACGCTGGCTGGTATCTTTGTGCAACTCAAAACCTCAACTAGAGACAAGAGAGAAGCATTGTAGTGAGGTTGTTTGATTCTTTGCTATTGGGAACACACACACACACACACATACACACACACACAGGGTTAATTTCTTGCTGAGGATGAGGCAGTACAAGCAGACCCAGGGTTGCTGTGATCTCTGGATAAATGGCCTCTGGTATCACTTTAGTCCTCTCAATGTAGGAATACGCACACACACCACACACACACAAACACACACACAACAGATCTCCATGCTGCTACAAAGGTTGACGAATAATCGTAAAATACGAGGCACAAGCACAGATGCATGCTCCCCCCTGCCTTCACACATACGCAGACACACACATACACCAAGGGGGATGAATTACTGAGTGGATGGGATCTGACGTAACCTATAGTGGAAGTAGGTCACATGGGGGGAGACAGGTCATCAGGGAAATAACACCGCAGTTGCACTACCTTTCTCTCTGTCTGTATCCCCCTCTCAGTGTCATTGTCTTTTTCCCTCTCTCCACTCACGCTCTCTATTACCTTGTTTTTCTGTTTCTCTTATAACACTTCAGTTTCAATTATCAGCAGGACTCCTAAAGAGCAATGATGTGGCAATTTAGCTGCACTCAAAATGTAAGATTCCATGTTGCAATTCCAAAAATATTTTATTTCATATCAACTTGAACACTGAACCTGAACTTGGTAAGGATCCTGTCTTCCTTTTAAGTCTCTAGCTGTGAAAGCATATATAGTCAGATTATTCGTACAGAGTCAAAAGCTGTTTTAGCGGGTCGCATTCTTCATGAATTTGAAGACTGCATGTGGGCCATCCCATTTCAGAGGCTTCTTCAAACGCTTCAGAGAAATGCAGCCTTCTTTTCCCCAATTTGGGGGATCCAACGGCTGGATCGTCAACAGCGGCCATGCAGGAATACACTTAAGTATTAAATTTAAGTATTGGGTTTTAACTCACTCGAATAGCTAACAATACAAATGTTAAAAAATTAAGGGGCCTTAAAAACCTCAAATCTCACCTGCAGCTGTCAGTGATGCTAGATGACAGGAGCAGCACCTCATGATGCTGTTGATCCACCTAGGACATACTCCGTATACCAGATCTCATTTAACAACACTTGTCTACAAAGGCGTATAGGTGTAGACAGCATTCCTGGTTCTGTTCCAGAAGTTAGAAAACCTCATTCAGAATAACATTAACATTTGCTATAACATAAATTACCCTGTAACTAATTGACCCAGTCCAATCGACATCCTGGAGTCTGGAGGTGACGACAAGACTCCAGCAATCACTGCACCACAGTGGGCCAAAAAGTGTTACAGGACAAAATACCCTGTAAAACCACTAATTTTACATATCCAATCGTGCCAGATTAAAGAAACAGTCTTTAGCGGTGCTAGTAGACTTATTCTTTAACTTCAGACAGAGCCAGGCTAGCTGTCTCCACATGCCAAAAGTCTTTATGCTATAGGCAAATCACCTTCTGGCTCTAGCTCTGAGCGTGGTATGCATTTTCTCATCTTATTCTACTCAAGAAAGAGACTAATCTTATTTTTCAACATGTCAAACTGTCTTTTTAGCCACCTTTGAGAGACACCACATCCCACAAGCCCAATAATCTTCAAAGGTTAAATGTCATCAACTTGACGTACTGACACCAGTTGAGTTTTTTTAGATGACAGAGATTACAGCTAAAAAGAGATTGAGGCAAGAAAGCAATAGTTAGTATTACACACTGGTAAATTTTCATGGGAGTTGGGTTTTTTTTTATGATGAACGAATCCTCTTTTAAAGTCACGTAAGATTAAAATTCTAACAGCGGGCGCTGTAGAAAATTCTGATTTGTCCCAAAATATGAATAATAACTCCCAGGAACACGTTTCAATTTTTCAGAAAGAAAAATGAAATAACCTTTTTGCTCTTTCCTTTCCCTCTCTGTCTGTCTTTTATAGATTTTCTCCCAGTTAAAACACAGGAACAACCTGCACCTGCATCAAATTCCATCCCCACCCTGTGTCTTTCTAATACAGTTTTACATTTGCATAATTTACAACGGGCCCTGCATAAAGTCACAACCCACAGTGAAGCAGCCTCCTTCAATTCAAACTGACACACACTTGCACACATACACTAGTGTGACTGTATACGCATGCAGTAATTAAGCCATCTGGATATCAAACTAGTTAGCTTAGCCTCGGGGTAGAATGACAGTAGTGGCGTGGTGTGTGCGTGTGGCATTCATGTGTATGTGTATGCCTATATGATGTGGCATAAGGCCAAGCTACTGGCTGCAGCAGTGAGATTCTGTCTTTAGAGAGAGAGAGAGAGAGAGAGAAAGATGGGGTAAGAGAGAGGTGGGAGTGAGGGAGTGAGAGAGAGAGAGAGAGAGAGAGAGAGGCAGTCTGTGAGGGAGAGCATTCTACAATTGGCTGCTCTCCAATTTTAAATGGCAAGCCGGATGGGGATATCTATTAGAGGGTGAGAGTACAGCAGCCCCCCCCACACACACACGCACGTGTGCAAAGACCCACACTAACACGCCCACAAGCTTCACACAATCACATAAACAAGCACTTATTCACATTCATTATAACCACAACGATGAGAGTGCACACTGACCCACAAAATAAAAAAAAACCTCACACGTCCCGGCTGCATAAAATGAAAGGGGACAAAAAACCTGTAGAAGCTCCAACCAAGATGCAATTAGAATGACAAAATGACTCAGCCCCAGCACTATTTCTCTCTCTCTACAGCTCTTCAGCAGCCCTCGATGATGGTGTGGCAGTATCTTGAGGTCTGAGTGTTGTTGTGAAAGCATAGCCCCTATTGTTGGAAGACAGGTCCCACAGTGCCATCTGCTGGATAAATCCTTTTTCTAATGGCCTCATAACATAGTCACATCACTCATAGTGGAACATCACACGAGTCATTCAGTATTAAATTACTCATGTACGATTCATCTTTTAAGTATATTCTAAAAATGGTTGAATGTGTTACGCTGTTTTCCAAATTAAACCTACATATCTGCGTGCATGTGGAGTGAAACAGAAGCTGAATCACATGACAAGAGGGGAAAAGCAGACACACACAGGTGTAACTAGTAACAGTTAATTGCATTGCATTAAGTGCACAAACAGAATCCTTGTTTATGTCTTTAGTAACACCATGTGCTTTTCCTGTTGAAGTCAAAATGTCTGTGGTGGAAAATGTCAGTAAATCTGATTCATTTCAGGAATGATAAAGAAACACTTTTACAATTACACGTTAAAACATGGTACGTATTTTTAGGCTGACTCCACAATTTCTAAATTTGAATATGTTTAGGACTTTTGGTTTGAAACAGCGCTCGTTGGAAATACAATTTCCAGAAAATATAATTGAACACTTAACTCAGAGTTTTTAAATCTAGGGAGCAATATATATTAAGTAAATTATGTTTAATTTCCCCAGACTTTAGGGTTACAAATCATTCAAATATATTTCTAAAGTTGGGTTGTTGGGTTCATTGTCAATATAGCAAGATTGCCTCTTGTATTTTGTGATGGGCATGACATTTTTGGCATACAAAGTTTGGGGACCACCAATATATCTAAATCATAATAAAAGTAATTCTATAAAAAGTAATTCTTTATATGAAACTGATATTAAACAATGAGGTATGAGACATCTAAGGCATTCCATCATGGCAGTTTTATCACAGCGACTTGTGACATACACAACACCTGAGTTCTGTTTATATTACAGGATTACCAATATCCTGTTTCCCTGACACTAGTGCTGCGTGTCTGCAGGGTCACTGTGGTGTGTTTGACTTCAGACAAGAGCTGACTTTATAATCCTGCATAACACAGACCTTTACCTTCTTCATTTCCTGTCATAATAACAATCAACAAACACATTTTGGAAGCAAAGAAGATAAGGGCGGAGTTTAGAGTTTGTTAAGATTGTCAGGGTTTGTCTTACACAAGCTGAATAAATGATCAAGGCTAGGATAGATGTGACTTAAAACTTGTGTCAGAGTGATAATAATAAGAAAACAATTAGCCAAATAATGATTAGGGTGAAATCAGACAATGACTAGATGAAGTGGCGATTATCATACAGATTCTAATGTCTATGGGGACATGGGGCTGTGATATGAGTTAAGAATGCTGCCGGGATTTGGATGAGTGTGTGCATGTGTGTGTGTGTGTGTGTGTGTGACAGACGGACAGACATATTTAGCCAGAAGATGAGAGCAAGATATGGTAGGTATGCAGGGGGAGAGAGAAGATGGAGGAGAGCAGGTTTGAGAATGAAAATGAGTAAAAGGCAAGTGAGACTGACAAACAATTTAATGGTGGATTTGCTAAGACAATAACAAGCCGGAGTTCATATTTCAACATCATATCAGTGCCTCTGTCATATTTGTGTAAAATTAATTATCTGAGTGGTAATAAATGAGCACTACCGGATCTTTCACCCGGTGTGTTTTTTTCTATTTCACACACCATTACCCTATGCCAAAGAAATTTCTCGTTGCTTAAGATCATCCATCATGTGTTGCCAATCTGATTTTGAAATCACACACACACACACACACACACACACACACACACAATTGGGGAAATACATCGTGCCGCTTATGCTGCCTTGTGAAATGTTCATTTTCTCAAGTATCCAGGTTCATATTACTAAAACTTATTTAAAGCAACAGTTTGACATTTTGAGAAATAGGCTTATGCTTATGCTTGTTGGGTTTTGGATGAGAAGATTGATGCCACCCTCATATCTAATGTCCGCTAAATATAAGGCTACAGCTAACAGCCAGCTAGCTTAGTGTAGCATAAAGATTGAAATTGGGGAAACAGCTAGCCTGGCATACAAGCTAACGAGCTAGTAGGGACATTTTGTTACCTTTGACAGAGCTAGCTGTTTTTTCCTGTTTATAGTTTGTATGCTAAGCTAAGGTTGTATCTTCATATTTATCATACAGATGAGAGTGATATGAATCTTATTATCTAACTTAAAGCAAATTTCCCAAAACGTCTAACTAGTCCTTTAAAGCAGTTAAAGCCCTCCCTCATCTCAAGACCAATAGCTGGTCGATATCTATAAGAAGAGCTTTAGCTCACCCGTGCTCTGCTACAGTGTTAAGCTAGTTTAGCTGACATGAGGCTAAGCTAATTTAGCCCCTAGCATGTTTATTGAGGCTTGGACATTAATGATGAAGACAAATGAGCTCATTATTAAGTGTTTGCATGAGAGTAAGTGAGTGTGTGTGTGTGTGTGTGTGTGTGTGTGTGTGTGTGTGTTTGTGTGTGTGCACGTGCGTGTGTTCTCGTGTACGTGCATCTGCTGTATGTTCTCATGTGTGTCTATATGTGTGTGTGTGTGTGTTTTGAAGGCGCGTAGAAGTGAATGTTTGTGTCTGCTTAGTGGTTTGTCTGTGTGTGTATGCAAATTCTAACCTTTACCTTGTAAAAGCTCTGTCTCAAGAGGTTAATTGCTACACTTAGCCTTAGTTGTTGAATGTTCCCTCTTTTAAACGCAGCTCAGTGTTCTATTTTCTCTTAACTGTGTGTGGGTAACGTGTGTGTGTGTGTGTGTGTGTTCTTGCTCATGAGTGTATCATCCCTAAATTAAGCCCTAATGATCACCAGCAGATTGAGTGAGGGAAGTGTGTGTTTGTGCGCGTGTGTGTTTTCTCACTTCCTACTTTCTATTTAATTGTATTATTGAGTCCATATGGCTGTGGTGAACAATATCATGCTTTATCATGTGCAGCTATTATCAGATGCTCTTCATTTGCAAAGCATATTTACCATAAGCGTGATGCTTTCATGGATGAGAGAGACAGTGAGACAGAGAATCCCTGCTCTGAAACTAAATTAACGCCTAAATGCATTTTAATCTACAGAGATCATTTGGGAATAAATTCAGAGCTAATGGCGTGTTTATTAGCAGAGTCATGCATGTGAATTGTGGTGTAATGAGGCTCGGGGAGGGTTTGCCTAGAAAGCACAACACAGATTTTGGCTGTGTTCATACTGAGGGTGCTGCAGTTCTGTTGCTGGACATTAGGGGGTGCTAAGAGACAGGGGGGGCAAATGAAGCACTAAGTGAGGAAAACGTATGACAAATAAATAAAGGAATGACATTATTGAAATAAGTGTCAAGCAGCAATAAGACTTGTCAGACATGACTCTGTTGAATCCCTCCACTTTATTTATCATCCAATGGTCACAATGTTACCATACAAAACCAATTTCCAACATGGAACTGCACTGGAATGTGATTAATTTTAATACACACACACACACATTCAGTAACAAAATTAAATACAGTTGTTTAATAAAATAAACAGGGCAGAGGAAGAGAGACACATTAAGTGATATTAAGACATGCAGTGACAAATATAAAAAATAGACATTTGTTTTCTTTTTCTGTACAAACATACATGGACACATATAAATATATAGAAGTAAAAAAGAGTGTATTTTTAAAGTACAAAGGTCAAATTGTACAGTTACATTCCATAATAACAAAACAGAAGACATGGCACAATGTTCAAGTGAGTTTGCCTTTTTCCACAGACACTGTACAATACTGTACACTGTAAAAGCAGAAATTAGATCACACAACTGTTGGTTTCTCCCTGTGGAGTCTGTTCACACTGCTGTAAACATTACAAAATGAAGAAAGGGTACAGTTTTTGTTGGTGGATTTCCGTTTGAAATCACTCATTCAAGCAACTTTCAGAGAGACTGTAATAAGAAGTGAGCAATCTGTTCTTGGAGCACTGGCTTTGATGCCTTTAAGTCACCTCAATCACAACATCAGCCATAAAGCTGCGCATTACTTTTCTCTTTGAGTCGCTCAGCACTGAGTGGGAAAGGGGATATTTGGTAAAATAAACAAGACGAGCATTACAGTGAACAAGAAACAGTCATCATAAAGTTTATATATGTTGGCACAGAGAACAAGCGATTGCCAGAATGTGGTGAAATGTGAAACCATGCTATGTTTTCTCTCTAGTTCTGTCTGACGTCCTGCAGCAGTTTGTTGATCTCGTGGACCAGCTCACTAGCGTCCATGCCGGCCTCGTGGCGGCTCTCGCTGCGTTTGCCACCCTGGTGACCCTGATGGAAGACGCCGTCAAAGTCGTCTTCCTCGTAATTCTCTGGGATTTCCTCCATGGCTGGCAGCCATTTGAGGTGAGGCGGCTGTCCATTGGCGGAGGCGGAGGCGGAGGTGGAGGTGGAGGTGGAGGCGCCGGGTGAGGATGAGGAAGAGGAAACGTGGTTGGCTCCCACGGATCCACTTCCAGGATTTAGATAGTGGGTGTTGGCCGCCCATGCAGCCACACCTGGGGGGTAAGCGGGACCTTTCCCACCTGGCAACAACCCTCTCCGGCTGTCCTGAGGAACAGCATTGTTACTGTGGTTACCAGCAATGTTGCCACCACGCCCCCCGCTTCCTCTCTCAGTGGTTGATGAGGACGAGGGTGGGCTTGTTTCTGTGCACTCTGCGTACGAGTCCATATTAGGGGGGAGGAGCCGCTGGAACACCGAGTTCATCTCTGTTAGGAGGGAGCCAGCCCCACCTCCAGCTGCACAAGCATGACTTCCTCCTCCGGCGACAATTCCTGCGGCCCCCGCCTCTTCGTTCCCAGACTCCTTGCCAAAAGTGGAGAAGCTCTTGCGGCGCTCCGAGTCAACGGAGGACTGGTCATCGTCGAGCTGGGGCTGCTGGGAGGACTCCTCCCCTGGGATGTACATGTTGTTGCGGTAGTCAGCGGAGGAAGCGGGCGATGAGAGGGGGGGCATCCAGCACTGGTCAGAGTGTCCCAGGACGCGACATTCATCAGTGCAGAGTCTCATGGCTGGAATACAAAAAGGGACATTGAACGAGTCAGAAAATATGACATGACACATACTATACATGGAACGAACAACAGAGACACTGAATGACCATAATCCAGTGTTCAAAACTCATGAGACAGAGGTGGGGTATGTTAAAAATATTTGTTGCTGTGGTAGAAAGAAATGTCAATATACTTGAATAATACAAGTTATAAACCCTGAGAATGCAGAGAGGGGGCTATGGTAGTGTTATCTTTGAAGAGATACACAGTTCAGCGGGAGCTCAAGGTGCAGATTTTAAGTATGGAAACAAGGGCAGGTATGCTGTTGAGTCTGACAAACCACGTTAGCATATGAATGCTCCATGGGCAAAAGCTGTTTAATATTTCATACGGCAGTGCTTCAGTCTTTCATTATTATCAAAATCACAGCTCAGCTTGGTAGGGGTTACTTTCCTGTGTTTCTCTCCTGATCTCTTCATATTCCTGCTTGGAGGACCAGATTGCTGATATTTTTACAGCACGAAATATCCGGAGAGTGCCAGGTATTAAAACAATCACAGGGACTAGGTAAATAAATGAATAATTGCAAAATTCCACCTAAATGGCATTACAGGCAGATGTTAATGTAACATTTGGCTGCTCTGCCAAGCATGTCCCGACTACACACTGAGGCAGGGATTTGCTCGTTTCGTTCTTTTATCATATCTACCACGAATAGCCGCATTTGCCCATCTAAATAGAAAAATCTAAACAAATTAAATCTATTGAAGAGAAACAGGGATAATCCTCCCTCTCGGCCCATTACCTCCTTTCCCTCCCCTTTTTTTCATATTAGCATAAAAGATAGAGGAAGGGGGGGGGGGGAGGGGCGCAACACCTCCAAGTCTTTCTCAAAAGGGAGGGGGAAAAAGGAGATACAGAAAGACTATCCATGTCCACCACCCCTCCCTTTATCCATCTCAATACAGATAGAGAATACATTAACAGGTACAGAAGAGAGAGAGAGATGCTGACGAGCTCTCAGGCATGTAGGAGAGAGTGAGAGAGGGACAGAGTAAGTGAGAGAGAGAGAGAGAGAGAGAGAGAGAGAGAATAACATCATTCTAAAAGCAATTACTATGAATTCTCCTCAGTTCAGACATGAAAGCGCACCACTGTCACTCACCGGGGGAAAAGAAGAAAAGAAAAAATAGGAAGAAAAAAATAAAAACAGAGCACACTGAGACATACCGATGAGTGACAGGCGACTCATCTCCGCTCCAGGGAGGATTTTACAGACACGACTCTAACTTAGGGGCAGATAACACAAACACACACACACACACACACACACACGGTAACACAAACAGCCAGACACACTGTAACCTCTCTCAGTGTGATAACGAGCGTGAAAATGAGGGCTGTGTGGAAGAATGGGACTAAGTACAATGGGGATTGTGTTGGCAACAGGGTGAATGGAGTGGCTGTATAGTCAGGTGTACAGACAAATAATGGGCTTAGGCCCATGACACTGTCCAAGGTGCTGAAATTTGCAAGGCAGGGGGGACATTAGAGCGTTGGGTGGGGTCTGGAGGATGGTAGCTCAGACCAATGCACTGCTAGTTCATTTAAGTTTGGTCTCAGGAATAAGAATCGGATGTTTTATAGTCACTTCATTTGGCTCAAACCAAGACAAGATCCATCAGAAAGAATGACTTCACATCTGCAAAATTAGATTAAGCTGAGGCGATATTGTTCTTTGCAGGTGAGTTGATAGGTGTGAGGTGCTGCTATACAGTGTTGGTGTTAGGTATGTATGACTCAGCTGAGAGGCAAGTTGTGGTTAAAAAAACCCTGTAATGCGCAACCACTAAGGTTGAGCGAGACCGTCAGAATGAGCGGGTTACATCACTAAAAGCTCACCTGGGTGGAGTCGATGGTGCATTTCAAGGTGTATCAGGTCAGAAAAGCCCTCCCCCAGCAGCAGTCTGTCCACGGGGGATTCGCGCCCCATGTCACAGTCACTGTCCCCCGCCTCGCTGTCCCCACGGCCACTGTCCTTCAGGCTGAACTTGTCCATGTCTTGTAATGCATACCTAGGTGGGGGTGTGGGGGTGGTGGATTAAGAGAAAGATCACAAATAGGTATCGATCAGTCAGAGATACTTTATCTGATAAACAATAATGTTGAATGCGAATTCACGTTTTGCAAATTCAAAGTGAAGTGCGTTCTGTTTTGCAGGCTAACAGAATCAATCTGTCCTTAGAGAAGACTAATGATGAATAAATCCATCATATAAAACTTAAGGCTGCTCCTGGAATCTGTCAAATCTCTAGACAAGACTCGGCCCATAAATTCTATATGCAGCTAGATCCCACCAATAAATCTATCACAAAAGCCACAAGGGGCATCAATAAATCTATCATCCAGAGATCATGAGGGGATTTATGAGGAAGGTAATGATGGATGCACACTTTGCAACGTGAGCCCAATTTATTTTAAGAAGAGAAGGTCCGAGGAAATTGTTGTGACATTCAGACAAATGAGTTGCACACTTTTGAACTGAATGACATTGGCATGATAACAGCTGGAATGTGAGAAAATACATTTAAACACCATCAAACCCATGATCTACATGTAACTGACCAACCGACAGTCAACAGTTCACAACAGGTTGTTGGAACATGTAAAACACAATGAAGAACAAGTGGTTTCAAAAGTAAACAAAAGATAATCTTGTAGGGCAGGGCAGGGGAGGGGAGGGGATGAGGGGTGGGAGGTGGGGGGGTGCTGAGGGATAGGGGTGAATTACCTGTAGCTGCGGGAGTATTTGTTGCCACGGAAACTGGGTCTGGGCTGGTACTGGCCCTGATGGAGCATGGACAGAAGCTGTGAGACTTGCTACATCCAAAAATAACAAAACAAACAAAATAAAACAAACAAAAAAAACAGAAAAGGGGGGATGAATAACAGATGGGAAATTGAGGAGGGGGGGAAAGAGAGAGAGAGAACACAAGACAAAATAATGGATGAGTAAACACAAAATGGATGATGGAGAGGCTGCTAAAAATGGATAAGACAAAATGGATGACGTTAAAACAAACAAAAAAAACGGGGTTGGGGGGTCTAGATGAATATGGAGACATATGACTGAGGGGGTGAGTTGTGGTTATGATGGAGGTAATGGTGACAGGGTGTAAACAAGGTAAAGACAAAGACACATCTATATTCATCAACAGTTTTAATGAGTCAGTTTGAACTACAGGGCAGTGTTGATTAAGTCACTGTCACACATGGAGATGAGTTAATTTGCTCAAATGGAGACAGCTGTGTGAGGATGAGAAGGCTGGTGTGTGTGGGGGGGTGGGTGGGTGTGAGTGAGAGAGAAAATGTGGAAAGGGGCTGAGGGACCGCATTTGAAATTTCTGAGAATAATTTGCTTCTGTGTGTGTGTGTGTGTGTGTGTGTGTGTGTTAGTGCACGTGCTCACCTCCACTGGTGGAGTTGCGTGCGCCAGTTCCAAGGCAAAGCTCTCTGGAATGTGATTGGACGAGATGGTCACTAGGCTGTTTAGGGATTGGCGGCTGTGGTGATTCTGTCGGCTCCCCATCTGGGCTCTGTCCATGGGGGGCGTGGCCGAAGGTGATCGGTGGTGAGCTCTGATTGGCAGGGTGCCATTCACCGTGGGAACCAGGGTGATATCACCTTTGTGGATTTGGCGTGAGGGCTTCTTGGGATGGTGCTGGTGGGTAGATTCGGCTACGCGGCAGTTGTAGGAGTGTCTTGTGTCCTTCTTCTCCCGGTTGCAGCGAGCAGCAAACACCACCATGATGACCAGGAGCACGGCGCAGATTGCTCCCAGGGAGATGATGATAATCAGGGATGCATCCAAGGCAGACTCCCCCTGGTCCATCACCTGGACGTGGTTCTCCATGTTCTCATAGAGAGTGATTTTCAGCACAGCCTTAGCGCTGAGGCTCTCCCTTCCCTGATCTCGGACCATGATCGTCAGCTCAGCGTGCTCATGGGGAAAGTTCTCCAGGCTGGCGTTGGCGTGGATTTCACACGTCCTTTGGTCAATAATAAAGAAGCCCTCCTCGTTGCCACTGATGATGGAGCAAATGAGCTCAGCGTTGACCCCCGTGTCTCGATCAGTCGCCCTGACCACGGTTACTAGGTGTCCGGCCTCTGTGAACTTTGACGCGGGCACATCAGCAGTGAAGTTCCACAGCTGGGGGACCACGATGATTGGAGGGTTGTCATTCTCATCCAGAATGTTCAGAATAACTGTGGCATTGCTAAGCAGCAGTGGTTTCCCTGCATCTTTAGCTTGCACAACAAAGGAGATACGACTAACGTCCTCACGATCGAATGTCCGCAGTGCATAGATGGCACCATTAGAGGGGTCAATGGTGACGTAGGTGGAGATGGAGCTCCCGTGAACAGAGTTCTCCACAATGGAGTAACTCACCTGTCCATTGGCGTCCAGATCAGGGTCAGTGGCCATGATGGAGGTCAGATATGAGCCTGGGGCATTGTTCTCTGATTTAAAGATCTCATATCGCCCCTTCTCAAAGCGTGGCGGGTTGTCGTTTTCATCAGTTATATGCACAGTGAAATGTTTAACAGTGGAGAGACTGGGGGTCCCCCGGTCCTCCGCCACCACCGTCAGGCTGAACTCTGACCTCTTCTCTCGGTCCAAAGACACGTTGGTCAGGATCATGTAGTTGTTCTCATAGCTCTTCTGCAATTTGAAATATCCTTGGCCGTGAAGTTTACACTCCACCTCTCCATTCAACCCCGAGTCCAAGTCCTCCACCCTCACCAAAGCCACAAAAGTGTCCAGAGGAGAAGCCTCCGATATATAAGCTGCATCCCCATTCCCCTGAGAGGACATGAGATTGATGCTAATGTCTGGTTTGTTGTCGTTCACATCTGCCACCTTGACCAGGATCTTGCAGTGAGCTGGCATGGAGTTGGGACCCATGTCCTGCGCTTGAACATCAATGTCATAAGAGTTAACGGTCTCATAGTCCACGCGCCTGATGAGGGTCAGGTGACCGCTGTCTGGGTTAATTTTGAACGTCTCCATTATTTTGGGGGACACGTGACTGCTGAATGAGTAGACTATTTTGGCGTTAGTGCCGTCATCCGCGTCAGTGGCGTTCAAGTCAATGAGCAGAGTGCCAACAGGTGAGTTTTCTGGGAGGTTTATGACATACGATGACTTGTCAAAAATCGGGCTGTTGTCATTTGAGTCAGCGACACTGATTTTGAGGAGGGTCGAACCTGTTTTGGGGGGAACGCCCCTATCAGAGGCCGTGTATTGAAGTTCGTAAGCGGAGCGCACCTCCCGGTCCAGCTCCCCGAGCACCACCAGCTCTGCATACCTAGCCCCGTCAGTCCTGGACTGGATGTCGATCTTGAAGAAGTTGTTTGGCTCTAAGGCGTACGTGTACAACGAGTTCTCCCCGACGTCGGGGTCCGTAGCGCTGTCCAGGGGAATGCGCGCCCCCACGGCCGCGCTCTCGGAGATCTCAATGGGGATGACGGAGCGGGCGAACTGGGGCGCGTTGTCATTGATGTCCAGCACTTCCACCTCGACGTGAAACAGCTGCAGGTGCTCGGTGGGAAGTGTCAGCACGTCAAATTGAATAGAACAGTTGAGGTTCTTCTCGCAGAGTTTCTCGCGGTCAATCTTGGTCCTGATGCTGATTTCTCCGTCCTGCTCGCGCACCGTGAGGAGAGACGAGCTCCCTCTTTGCATCGCTCTGAAGCGGAGCGACACGGAGCTCGGAAGTTTAGCCAGAACATCGGCGACATCGTCCTTCAAACGGGCAATAACCGTGCCAACCTTCTGCTCCTCGTACATCTGATATTTCAGTGTCTTCCCGGCGGCGTGTTGCGTTGCCAGAACCAAAACAGCCAGAACTTTCCACATTCTTATCAGAAATAGTCCCTTCATTTTTCCTGTTTGCATTTCTTTTTTTGCGGGAAGCCAAAAACACATCCAAAAATAGCTCCAAAAACGCAGCACGGGTCAATTCCAGTCTTAACTTACTAAACGCTGTGCTCCCTCAATCAGCAGCTGCATTGCTTCCTCCACGGAGCGAGGAGAGATAAATAAAACACTCGATGTGCTAAATGCAAGCTCGCTCAAGTTGCTCTAAATTCCATAAAAGCATCCAGTGTTGTTTCTGTCTGTCTTTCCTTGTCACACGGATCTGCTCCGTGCGCCCGGTGTGCGGGAGAGCCACTGAAATCTGTGCGTCTTTCTCCCTCTCCTCCCTGTGTCTGGTCTCTCAGCCGTGCGCTCTCGTTCGCTCCTTCTCTCCGTTTGAGGTGCCTCTGCACACAGGCTTGCCCAAAATAACCCGCCTCACACCAACTAGTTGTGCATCAGCCACGGCCCCCTTTTTTTTCACATCCCGGGAAAGACAAACGCTTCTTAAATCAAAAGCTGTCTGGTGGCCACTCAAACTCCAGAGGAGAGGAGAAGGAGGCGCAAGAGGGGAGGAAAAAGAGAAAGTGGGGGATAAAAAAAGAAAACCCCGCCCTGTGGGGTTCACTCTCCCCACTTTTGAGAGTAACGATCGTGCCCCTACAATGGACGGGGGGGGGGGGGGGATAAACTCAAGAAGAAAACATTCATTCAAAAAGCTGAGCCGGCCGCGTTTCACTGCTATAAAACCACGGGAAGGTTTACGAGTTCCTCGCTTCGGGTCTGTTCTCCTCAGACAGCATGGAACCACCAACAGTCTAAATTGTCATTAGACAAGACGCACACAGTCACCTTACTCATCAGCATTGTCACCCTCCAACTTTTAAAGCCCCAATAGACACGCGTTTGATACAGAACATATAATCCAACCCAGCCGCAGCCAGCTGTCACTGGATGCCTAGGCATTAGTGTGCATGCATGCCATGAGCTTATGCTGTATCTAGTCTTTCTCTGCTCTTTCAAGTGGTAGCTGACTACCCCCCTCCCCTCTATTTGCACGGGCACTTTGTGGTAGATGATTTCAGTGCAATATTTTTTTGCCTCATATCTGTAGCTGTCTATGGGTGCGAGTAAGCCGGGTAAGCTGTGTGGCGAATCGCGCAGAAAGGGAGCCGGACTCTAATGAATGCCTTTAAACAGTTGGTCACGCCGAGGAACAGCTCTGTGCCCGTGCACAAATCTGTTCAACATCACTTCAAAACTCCCTGCGGGATGGGTTTTTTTGAAAACGAGCACATGCATCCCAAAAAAAAAACAGTTCGGGTAGCCGTTTTTAGTTCCCACAAGTCTCATTTATGTAAATGCGTGCACACACACAGGAGGACACCGAGAGAGAAACAGAAATAAAGAAACGCAGGATGAGAGAGAGAGAGAGAGAGAGAGAGAGTGAGAGAGACATCTAAGGTTTAACGAATGTTCACAACTGGGACCGTGCATTCCGGAGACCATCTGGCGCGGTTTGTTTGGCACCGGGACCCGGCGATTACAGCCGACCAAACAAGACTCCAGCGGAGCCTCGAACCCCACACAACTGCGAGGAAATGAGTTGTCATGGGGGATTGTGGAGTACCAAGCAGCTTTTCCAGACCCATTCACACATTTTCGCGCGCGTGCACGAGTCTGCGGCGTGCTTGTGTGCGCCTCAAGCGTAGGCAAAAAATGCGCTCAACTCACAGGGACGTGTTGCAGTAACAGGTTACTAAAACACCTCGTGCACGTCCAAATCAAATATTCCAGCAGCAGTTGGAGATGAGACATGACTGTGTAGGTGACCATCTGGAGCAGACTACCCTCACCCTCCGTGGATCTCAGTCAGCACTTTCACAATCACTTTCGAAGACCACGGTTAACTTTAAGAAATAGACAGATACAGAATCTGCAAACAAGTGAATCGTTTACCAGCAGCTGCCACCGACGGCCTGCGTGTGAAATGTAATATAAAACATCCATGTAAACTTGATGATGTTAACCATTTCAACCAGGTCATTCGGTGTCGGCTGCTCTTTTAACGCAAGACATCTGCACATGCTTTTAAAGCTTTCCTTTGCCTGAAAACAAAAGCTTATTAAATATTCCAAACGTGCACGGACAAGCTCTCCTTTAAAACCCGGGGCCTTAAATTGGCGGAAAACCTTTATTCCCAGTCCCAGTGTCTATTCATCGCCCGAGCCGTGTATGCAAAATGTTTGCATTCACTCCTCTTTTGCACATCTTTCACCAGTAGCGCGCTTGGTATTTAAACAGGTTTGATACGGGCGCCCAGCATTTCCATAGCTCCAAATGTTCACAATGCAGTAATGCAATTACTCCCTGCGTCCCAGAGAAGCTAATCACATTTGGAGAACAAAGTCAGCTCCAGAGTTTATGGAAGACGGGAGCAAAAGAAAGAGGCAGAGTTGGGGGGGGGGGGGGGGGGGGGGC